>JALMQS010000336.1:0-163684 GCA_024734495.1 Forficula auricularia
GAGCTAACTGGCAGAAATCGTCACGTAACGGAAATACCCACTCCAGGCGACCTGACTCAATGGAGAGGATATAAGAGAGAGATTTTTTTTCCTCGAGGGTAGGTGGAGGTGGAAATTTTCACAAAAAAGATACTGCTGGGCCCGAATCTAACAGAGCGTGGGTTTCTTCTGTCAGTTAGCTCCTACCGCAAGCCCTGTAAAGGAACTTCTTTCCAAAAAATTGTTGTTTTTTTTTTGATAAGTTAAAAGAGTACCCAAAGTTAAAAATTTAAAAATCGAATACTTAGAATATTAGGAAAGACTTGTAAACTATATTTCTTCTTCTTCTTATTGATAGACCTGTGGTCTGTTTATCCTAACTCGTCCTGCCAGTGTTTTTTATATCGACCTCTACTTAATTTCCCTGCTGGCTTGTTCGTTAAAATTTTCGAGAATTCGGTCTTCGCTCGTTCTTTCCACGTGTGCGTACCACTCCTCTCTTCTACATTTGACCCAGTCATCGATCTTTTTGTATTTCCTTACATTTTTCCCTGATGTCTTCACTTCTTTGTTTATCAAACAGCGACACGTCAAGGATTCTTCTGAGGGTCTTCATCTCAGCCGTATCCAACATCTGCTCGCTACTTTTGAGCTGTATCTGGCCTTGTTACGGCTGCATACGTCAGTGGTTGGCCATTATCTTGTCTTTATATATTCGCACATTGGCTTCTGTTCTAAAAAACTTTTTCGACCAGATTGTGCTACTACATTGTCCCGAAATCCTTAGGTTTTAATAGATTGTGTTTTTACTTTTGTCTCTAGATCTTGATGAGAAGTTCTCTGTATACCAAGGTACGTAAATGACATGACCTGTTCAATTACCTTATAATATAGCTGTATTTGCATCGAAGTGGCTCTTGATAGTAAGAATTTTTGTTGTTTTTTTTTTTTTTTTTTTGTTGATAAAGTAAGATCGAATTGCGGCTAGTAGACTGAATCGATATAGAAGCCTTTGAAGAGAATCTTTATCTTCAGCAACCAGGGCTGCGTCGTCTGCATAGCACACACATGATATATTTTCATCTTCGATGGTGTATCCTTTAAGGTCTTTATGAATTCTCTATTATATCGTTCATTACTATGTTGAAACAATATTTCAAGCAAGTTCTACGCGTTCCAAACATTATCTCACTGCTAGAGAATTCCAGGGAACTCTCGAACGCTCTGTACACAACAGAAAATCTGCCTACATCTCCCGACAGCGTCTCCGGGTCTTTTTTAGGTTACCCCGAAATATTGTGTGATAAAACGAACTTTCCAGAAAATTATTAACACAGATACAAACAAGAGAAATTTTTCGGACCCAGGTTGAGATATGAAAAAAGTTAGACTTTGGATGTTTTCAGAAATACAAAATTATGATTAATACATATAACTTTTTGAAATGTAGAAATGAAAATTAAATCAAGTCAAATAAAGTAAAGCCGATTTAAAAAAATATATAAATTAATATCTCTAGAATAAAGTACCGATTTGATGCTTCAATGGTTGAGTTGTAAAAGTGAAGTTTCGACTGAACAAATCTAAATCATTCATATAGGATGAGATATCCTCTACAATGTTTTGAAATCTAGTTCTAGAGTCGTTTTCCGGGTCTTGTGAAGTTATTCCAAGAGACCAACTGTAAAAGGTGAAGCCTTCCTCTTGGAATGACTGCACATTTGCACATGCACTTGAAAGGTTTTGATTTCTGTTATGAATATCCTATCAAAAATATCTAATCTATGTTGATTCAGTCGAAACTTTTAGGAATATTACTTTTGATTAGGAAATAAAAGTCCTTTCACTTTTTAAGACATTAAAAAAAAAATCATTTTCTGCACGAATTCAATACTTCCCATATGACTTAGGGTAAAGTAAGAATTTGATTTCAAAAGATAAAGAAAGTTTTCTCGTTCTATTCATCACACCCCTTTGAATAATAGATATTACCTTTCGCATTCTTTAAATATAGCTTTACAAAAGGGAAAAGAATTAAAATTAGAACATTTATAGACTTGATAGAAATCAGATTTCAAAATATATGTTCTCTTGCATGTCTCAGAATAATTTTATTCGAATTATTACACATCTAAAAATATGACAAGTGTGACATATATGAAAAACTAACATATTATATGCTTAATGATTGCTATCTCACTTAGGAGTATATATATATAAAGAAGAATTATCGTCGAAAATAGAATTCGATTTCTTTTCCGGAAATAGTTCATTTTTCATTGATTCGTGAAAAAGCTATATTTAAAACATTTTGGAAATTTTTCATTAGGAAATATTTTAGAAAGTAATTTTTATAGAATCCACCCTCCACCCTGGATTCAATTTACAGTCAATTTGCATTCAATTTCTTAATAATTTATAAAACTATTTCAAAGTATATTACCAGAGTTTTGAAATGAAATTCATCAATATTATTTTCCAATTTTGGTGTTTTTTGAGGCTCTTGAAAACCTTGGAAACAGATGGAATGTCTTCGTTAAGAAAAAGAAATAAAATTTCCTTATATTCTAGCTATTTATTTTCATAGAAAAACTTTTAAGACGTTTCAGCTGATATTCTCATGCCATCATCAGTCCTAGCTTTTCATAACATAGTACATTTTATAATTACATTATTAATTAATAAGAAATGTCAATCATCTTGTTTTAAAATTATTGTTAAATAAATATTTTAAGAGATAATAATTATAGAAAACAATTTAAAGAAAGACATTTTAAAAGATTTAAAACATTTCATTGTATATATGATGTATTCAACTGTATTGACATACCATATCTATATAATAAAAATGAATTTCTTTTTCTTTGTAAGCGCAGATCTCTCAAATGCCTGGACCGATTTGTGCTAATTTTTTTTTAAATGTTCGTAATAGTCCATTTCAGGTTAATACGTAAAAAAAAATCGGAAAATTGCCGGAAAATTCACGAAAAACTAAAACAAAATCTGTATAGCCAACATAGCTTGCCAAACAATAAAAGAACTAAACTAGCAAAAAAAACAAATGTTGGCGGCCCTGTTTGTAAGATTTTTGAGTGTCATTCACAAGGAGCTAAGGAGGAACAGCTAGGCTAGAAAAGCAAGAGTGGGGGTTGCTCCAGCCGCCATCTTGTGATTGGTACAAAACCTTCTCTTCCCATCTGAACGTAAGTTAATAGTATCCATCTTTAAGACAGTTCTTTTTATTATTAACAGTGATAAAAAACAAATTTGATTTTCTTCATATATTTTTTGTTTTTTATTAAAATTGTTTATGTTTTAGATTAGACTGTATATATTTTAATTTTCCTTTAAAACAATAAACTAGTTTCAAGTTTTTTGACACTAGAGTTAGGTTAATTGACGCACTTTACGGGTATTTATTCTATTTCTAGTGTTCCAAATATTAATTCGTCAAAATTTTCTTACAATTGTACCTGATTTAAAAACTATATTTTAGTTATTTTTATAATATGTATTTAAAAATTGTTAAATAACCCATTCATGTGTTTAATTGTTTTTCGCTTATTCTTACAATTGTAACTGATTTAAAAAACTATATTTTTGGTATTTTTATAATATATATTTAAATTTTTTATTTGTTTTATAGTTTTATTAATTCTTAATCTTTGAATTGAGTAAAAACATTGGTTTAATAAATAAATAAAAATTGATTTGCTCATCCATATAACTTTACCATACACCTATTTCCTCCCTTATATTTAGTATTTAATAAAAAAATATTTAATCTTTTACGAAGGAACCCTCCCTTCAGTTTAGATTAGATTTCGAACCCTATTGTTCTGCCCCCTTTTAGACTGTTCCTATAAAAAAAATTTCAGACAAAAGTTGTAGAGGTTAATTATCAGAATATTAGGTATCTGCAACCAAATTGGTATCAGGCATATTAACGTTGTCATGAATTTTTTAAGATTTCAATCACCCACCATTTCCAACCCTTTGGGGCTGAAGTCACCAAAAACTACTCCGTTCTTGTTTACATCAAGACTGAATTTAGAGCCAAATTTTATTGCAATCGGTTGAATGTTGCGGCCTGCAGCGCACATACAAAATTGGGATACATACATACACATATATTCTTCGAAATCTACCTAATAATGGGTACGAGTGCGCTCTTTTGTTTTATCAAATTTTTACTGAAAGTAGCTATTTAAATTCATTGCAGATCTAAGAAATAACATTTTTGAATATTTATTTATATATATATGTTCTATTTAAGAACCTTTTTATTTAAAGATATATAGTTTAAACTATATAAATATTAGCATTGCTCTTATGGGCATTCTCTATTCTTTCCAATCACAAGATGGCGGCTGGTGACGTCAGGTGGAGACACTTTCTCGAGCTAGCCTTCCCTCCCTACCTCCCTGGTCATTCATTCTCAATAGTTCTAACCACATTATCGTTGAAGAAGAATTTAATACTGCATTTTTACAAAAGTATTTATTTAGTAACATTTTTATTGTATAGATTATTTTATTTTATTTTATTTTCTCAAATTCTAAATATTTATTTTTTCCAAATAATAAATACAATATGATAATTATTTTGTCAAAGTTTTTTATGAGAAAAAAAATTAAAAATGGTAATCATCGAAAAATTTTCGTTTTTTGCGAAAAAACTAATTGAAGATAGGTTTGAAAAATGTTTATCTATTTTTTTTAAAGTACATTTAAATTGCAGTTAATAGAATCTTAAATTATATCTATTTAAGACTTATAATAAAACAATTATATTTATTCTCTGTAACTAATAAAACATCAATAAAGCAGCCACGTGGGGGTCCTGGCTAGCAAAAGGCCCGCCAAAGGCGGGCCTTGAAGATAGTATACAATACTTTATAGAAAAGGTAACAAGATTTTTATTAAAAAAAAAAAAAAAATGCTCAAGTACCAAATAAGGAAATCCTTTTAAGGCTTGATCTAAAATGCATTGAGGGCCTTGAAGCTAGTTAATAATAATTTAGCACAAACAAACTCACCAGCTTTGTTGATTATAATGCCGTTAACTGTAAAAAGAGAATGACATTCTACACAGATAAATGTACTATGTTATGAAAAGCTAGGACTGATGATGGCATGAGAATATCCGCTGAAACGTCTCTAAAGTTTTTCGTGAAAATAAATAGTTAGAATATAAGGAAATTTTATTTCTTTTTCATAACGAAGACATTCCATCTGTTTCCAAGGTTTTCAAGAGCCTCAAAAAACACCAAAATTATAATTTAAAACATTATAGTACCCTATCTAATAATATCATTTTCTTTTTAAAGAAATTGATAATTTTTTTTATGCTTTTTAATATGTATCTTTTCTATCCCTGGAACGTTCAAAATGACAATTCATTAGAATGTCTCACCACTATATGTTATTTAAAATGAAATTGTAAGGTTGTTTTTGCCATCAATGGCTACTATTTGTAATTCATAAAAATTGGGGCTTAATATTTTTAATGTTTTGATTGTAATAGAAAAATAAACTATTAAGTAATTCAGAAGATATTTTTATCGATTCTAATACAATAGTATTTAGAGAGACCAAATACGGTATTTATTTTGATAAAATGCAAAAAAATTTAACTTTGACAGACTCGAAAAAATCTAAAATGAATACAAAGTGTCCCCCCTCTGTTCTCAATCTTTGATTTTCATAGGAAAATAAACTATTAATTCTAAAGATATTTTTATCGATTCTAATATAATAGTATTTAGAGAGACAAATACGGTATTTGTTTTGATATAATGCAAAAAATTTAACTTTGACACCCTCAAAAAAATCTGAAATGAATACAAAGGATCCCCCTGTGGTCTTTTTTCATAAAAAAATAAACTATTAATTCAGAAGATATTTTTATCGATCCTAATACAAAAGTATTTAGAGACCAAATACAGTATTTGTTTTGATATAAATGCAAAAAAATTTAACTTTGACACCCTCAAAAAAATCTGAAATGAATACAAAGGATCCCCCTGTGGTCTTTTTCATAGAAAAATAAACTATTAATTCAGAAGATATTTTTATCGATTCTAATACAAAAGTATTTAGAGACCAAATACGGTATTTGTTTTGATATAAATGCAAAAAAATTTAACTTTGACACCCTCAAAAAAATCTGAAATGAATACAAAAGGATCCCCCTGTGGTCTTTTTCATAGAAAAATAAACTATTAATTCAGAAGATATTTTTATCGATTCTAATACAAAAGTATTTAGAGACCAAATACGGTATTTGTTTTGATAAAATGCAAAAAAATTTAACTTTGACACCCTCAAAAAAATCTGAAATGAATACAAAGGATCCCCCTGTGGTCTTTTTCATAGAAAAATAAACTATTAATTCAGAAGATATTTTTATCGATTCTAATACAAAAGTATTTAGAGACCAAATACGGTATTTGTTTTGATAAAATGCAAAAAAATTTAACTTTGACAGACTCGAAAAAATCTAAAATGAATACAAAGGGTCCTCCTGTGGTCTCAATCTTTGATTTTCTTAGGAAAATAAACTATTAACTCTAAAGATATTTTTATCGATTCTAATATAATAGTATTTAGAGAGACCAAATACGGTATTTGTTTTGATATAAAGCAAAAAAGTTTAACTTTGACACCCTCGAAAAAATCTGAAATGAATACAAAGGGTCCCCCCTGTGTTCTCAATCTTTGATTTTCATAAAAAAATAAACTATTAATTCTGAAGATATTTTTATCGGTTCTAATACAAGAGTATTTAGAGAGATTTTCTAGAGTTATCGTAGTATCGGAGTCCAGAAAGATAAACATATAAAACATTCAGGGGTATGATTTTCGTCCTCGGTTCAATTCTTTCTATCAAATACAAAACATTTCAAAATTTATTAAAGCTCACTGCCGAATTGTAATTGCTGCCACCAAACGAACTTTCTACAGGGTTTTTTCTTTAA
The DNA here is from genome assembly GCA_024734495.1 of Forficula auricularia. Lineage (NCBI taxonomy): Eukaryota > Metazoa > Arthropoda > Insecta > Dermaptera > Forficulidae > Forficula > Forficula auricularia. The sequence goes on from JALMQS010000336.1 coordinate 6,959, forward strand.
TCGGTAAATATCGTAATCCAGACAAATAACACTCTTTCGTGGCCAAATTGAATACGACTTCCTCCTTTTATAATATCTTTACTGAATCCATTTTTCAAGTCAATTCAACCCCTATTAGTATCGGAAAGATCCTACAAGTTTGGGGCTGAACCAGCATCGCGACCGATGAATAGAGTATGACTATTTCAAAGATGGCAGAATAGGCGGGAGAACGCCCTAGAGGGTAGATGGACCCACCAACTAATACCGAATGTGAAGGTGTGGTGTCAACAAAAAAATAAAAACCTGGATTTTTATATAACTCAGGTCCTAAGGGGCCATGGTAAATTTGGGACCTATTTAAAGAAAATGGGAATCAAAGAAGATGAGAAATGCAGTGTGTGTGATACTCCAGACTCTCCGAAGCACACAATATTCGAGTGTGCTCAATGGAACGACATTAGAGTCCGTACAGAGGAGCGACTCGACTTGAAGCTCTTGGTTGAGAATTTTGTAACATTAATGACGAGGGACGATGGAAGCTGGAGAGCGATATCGGACCTCTGCAGGGAGATATTAACTGCCAAGGAGGATACCGGGTGATAAGGAGGTCTACCTGCCTACCCTGAAGTAATGCAAATAGCGGTTCCGGGGTAGGGTGAATCGGGGAAAGGAGGGGTTTTAGTCGGTAGGAGTCCGACACTACCCATGAAGAGGTGTCCATGACGGATTTCCCCTCCAAATAAAAAAATAAATAAATAAAAACCCTGAATGTTTTCCATTTTTCTTTCTGAAATACAATTCTTACTTAATTGCACTTTCTTGCATTCTTATCAATAAAAACAAATGAAAAAAAATTCAAGAGTGGATGCAAATGTTGATTTAATATAAAAATGGCACCAAAGAAGTAAAGTCGCTAAATTCTCCCGTAACCTCATTTCACATTAATGAGTATATTTTGTAAAAATTTAACTTATTCTAGAACTTCTTGTCGAAGTTAACGAGGGACTGTTTATCAAGAGGAAAAGAAAAAAAAACAGAAAAAATTATCTTCTTCTTTAACTGAATTATAATTGGACATTATGCTGGAAAACCCATTATATTTCACTTATAAATACTGAGGCATGCTTAAAAGATTTTTGTATAAACATTTTTTAGCTTTAATATACCTCGTAAAATTTATTAAAGTTGCTTTTGTATATAAAAACATTATTTCTAAACGAAGGTATAGTATAAAATCTGAAAAGATTATCGCTAAATAGAGTAAGAATTGCGTGATGAAAGTGGAAATGAAAAAGATAGAGTATGTAATATACTCGAGCAAAGGAAGCTTTCAAGCAGAGCATGAATTAGTGGTGGATATCAGAATTTATATATAGGTATGTATATATGTAGCAGCTATGAATGTTAAGTCTAACGTACCAAGTTAATCCATTTATATATGGCCGTTTCAAAAGGCTTGACAGCAACCATATAAATAAGATGGACCTGTTTTCTGCTTCTTGCAAACTCTTGATTTATTAATTCCTCCCGAAATCCAAGACAAGTTCCATTAAGGGATAATTTCAAATGAAGCAATCTAAAAGATTTTTTTATTTAGCAAAAAATAGAAGGGACGTTGGAAATTTTGAATTATTCAGATTAAAGTATCGAAAATTGTAAGATTTAGAAAATAAAAATAAAAAGAATGAACAGAGTTTGGACATATAAAAATTTAATTAATTGAAGCTAAAGAAAATAAACTGCAACGGATCGTTGCTAAACTTTATCCAAATTCATTTGAAATATTAATATGTTTGTTCCTTTATTATTAATCAGATATCACTTGCAATTTGTAGTTCATATTGAAATTAATTCAAAAATAATTCTCATTTAAGAGTCGAGGAATAACCATTCTACATTGGATTTTGACATTTCGAGTTATATTGTAACCATTGCTGAAGACATAGAGGAATCGACTTAAAATCAAAAATAGCCATCGATTCTCATCTAATACTTGAGGAATAACAATTCTACATTAGGTTTTTGACGTTTCGATTATTATTGGTAACCATTGCTGAAGACATGGAGGAATCGACTTAAAATCAAAAATAACGATCGATTCTTATCTAATACTAGAGGAATAACCTTATTGCATTCCATTTTTGATGTTTTGACTATTAATGGAAACCTCTACTGAAAATGTAGAAGAATCGACTTAAAATCAAAAAGACATAAACAACTCAAGCTTGAGTTGTTTGCCATAAAAGAATTTAGTCTTTTTGATTTTAAGTCGATTCTTCTACATTTTCAGTAGAGGTTTCCATTAATAATCAAAACATCAAAAATGGAGTTCAATAAGGTTATTCCTCTAGTATTAGATAAGAATCGATCGTTATTTTTGATTTTAAGTCGATTCCTCCATGTCTTCAGCAATGGTTACCAATAATAATCGAAACGTCAAAACCTAATGTAGAATTGTTATTCCTCAAGTATTAGATGAGAATCAATCGCTATTTTTGATTTTAAGTCGATTCCTCTATGTCTTCAGCAATGGTTACCAATAAAAACCGAAACGTCAAAATCCAATATAGAATGATTATTCCTCAAGTACTAGATGAGAATCAATCGCTATTTTTGGTTTAAAGTTGATTTCTCTATGTCTTCAGGAATGGTTACTAATAAAAACCGAAACGTCAAAAATCCAATATAGAATGGATTATTCCTCAAGTACTAGATGAGAATCAATCGCTATTTTTGGTTTAAAGTCGATTTCTCCATGTCTTCAGCAATGGTTACTAATAAAAACCGAAACGTCAAAAATCCAATATAGAATGATTATTCCTCAAGTACTAGATGAGAATCAATCGCTATTTTTGGTTTAAAGTCGATTTCTCTATGTCTTCAGCAATGGTTACTAATAAAAACCGAAACGTCAAAAATCCAATATAGAATGATTATTCCTCAAGTACTAGATGAGAATCAATCGCTATTTTTGGTTTAAAATCGATTTCTCTGTCTTCAGCAAAGGTAACGGATAAGAAAACAACGCAGTTGCTATGGCTACTCATAAAAATTCCTCCCAAATTTTTATCATTTCACAGAGAGAAGCCTATCCATTCTTACTTAAGCAAGGCTAAATGAGCTATATTAAAACTTTCAAATGAATAAATTTTAAAGAATTTAAAAAATTAAAAAAAGTACCATCTTACTCTAGAGTAAAGTACTTTAAAATATAATTTTACTAAAAACTTTATTTAACCTTTTTTGTGGTCCCCAAGGTACTTAATTAGGATATTAAATTTCATCAAAATTGGTTAAGTCATTTTCAAGATATTTAGAAAAAACTAAAAAGTACTGAAATAAAGTACTAATGTTTGTGGGCTGATATGTACCAAAAACTAATCAGCGCTTCATTTTGTTAAACTAATGGTAGGTTTTCAATTTCATTTCAATCGGTGCAACGGTGTGGAAAAATCGTGGGCCAAAAAAGCGATAACATACATACCATCCATACATCCATCCATACATCCATCCATACATCCATCCATCCGCACGCACTAAATGAAAAAATCGCACTTTTTGGCCTCTCGACGAGACCCCATGTAATTTTTGGCAAAACCGTCACGTGCTAATATTCAACCTAATTGAATACTACAATTTGTGACTTTAATTGAGTCCATGGGTTCCGTAGTCTTTACCTGAGGACCTCTTTGAAGCCACGCTTGCCCCGAGAGCGATTACAATACTTTACCCATGCTTTGCATTGGATAAAGTAAAAAAAAAGAAAAAATTATATAATTTTTCATGAACAGAAATTTTAGTTTGTCAGCAAACTGTTTGAGTAGAAAGTTGAAACCTGGCAAAGAGCTCCAGTTTATTAACACAAAAATGAGTGAGATTTCTCGATACTATTCTTATTTTATTTTTCAAAGTATCTATATATATAAAATTAAGGTTTTGTCTGTACATTGGTCCAAATCACGCCAAATTTTGGTTGCACACGTTTCAAGCAAAGTTATGAACGAAAACACCCTCAACAAAATTCATGTCTGTCGGTATGTTTGTATGTCTGTCTGTCTGTTTCAGTAGTTTCCGCAAAAAGTTGTTCACGATTCACGTCAAAACGGCTGAATGGATTATTATGAAATTTCATATTTTTATCAGATGTCTTCTAACTTACGTTTTTAGATATATAACGTTTTGATATTTTGACCCCAAAAGGGGGGTTTGGGGGGGGGGGGGGGGCGCATGAATGAAAATTTTCAAATAACTCCCAAATTATTAACTCTGCGGCAAATTTTATAATGAGCAAAGTTGCAGGGGATGTGATTTCTGACAACTTTTGTTTAAAAAAATTCCCCAAAAACCACCCAAAAGGGGGGGGGGGGGTGGAAAATATGTAAATTCTTGCCCTTGGAGAAAACTCAACCAAATTTTGTATACATAATCTGTGGGTCACTAGAGAGCTATAAATTCCAAAACTAACCATCCAAAATGGGGGGAGGGTCAAAAAATGAAAATTCTTGCTCTTGGACCAAACTCAACCAAATTTTGTATACATAATCTGTGGGTCACTAGAGAGCTATAACTCCCAAAACTAACCACCCAAAATGGGGGGAGGGTCAAAAAATGAAAATTCTTGCTCTTGGACCAAACTCAACCAAATTTTCTATACATAATCTGTGGGTCACTAGAAGGCTAGAAATGCAAAAACTGGGTGCAGGAATGGAGTAGGGGTGGGTTTGGGAATAGGGTGCGTGGGGTGGAATGGGGGTGGAGGGTGGGAGTAAGGCGGAGTAGGGTGTGCAGGGGTGGAGCGGGGGGTTCCAGGGGCTTGGTGGGGGTGGAGGTGCACGGGAAGGGGCACGGGTGCATGGTAGTGGGGAGGGGGGGTCCAGGGGCGTGCTCCCTGGCTAGCAAGAGGGCTTTGCAGCTAGTTATAGATATTGTCATGGCGTTTATTCTGACAAATTAAAGTCAATAATCCCTCCCTAAAGCCTCGTTTTAGATATGAGTAGAAAAAGCATATTCGCCAATTAATTTATCGCTTAACCCTGAAGAGACTAGAACTCGTTTGGTGTTTTCATTTTTCGGATGTGTGGAGTGCAGGAGGTGGGGTGCAGTAGGGAGGTCCGGGGTGGGTATAAGTGCGGAGTTTCGGGGGAGTCCTATATATTTGTATTTTTATCAGAATTTAAATTAAAAATAATATTAATATATAGCTTTTAACTGAAGCACAAAGTTACTGAGCATCACTATTGATTATAATCATCAGTCTATATAATATATTAAATTTCTAGCGATCAGCCCATCTTCAGGAGTTATCTATATATAAACTCGAAATATATATAGATTCTTGTTCATATGCAATATTTCTTTTATTGTGAAACCTATCTAGAATTTTATATTTTAAATTTTAAAAAGTTTCCAAAATTTTTCAAAATTTTCTTTACTATATTTAAAATGTTTCACCCAGAACCCACACCATTCTCTCTTAACAAAATTTCTTTTATTTGTGCAACCTAGCTAGTAATTTATATTTTTTTAAATTATTAAATATTTTTTACCAAGATAACTAGTAACTACACCATTCTCCCTGAACAAAATTCTTAGTGTAACTTGGTTTCGGATCAATATCATTCTAAAAAATATTGATGTCTAGTCAGATGATTATTTTAGAAATACAAATATTTTGAGACCAAAATTAACTTTCTATGACTTTCTGCTTATGATTTATTAAGATTATCTTTTAATCCCGATAAACAGACACACAGGAAGAAAAAACATGCTTTAAAATTTCTCCACGTTCCAGACTTTTCTAAACAAGATTAGCAGATGATATTGAAATATAAATAAGTTATAGCTGAAACCAGAATCAATACTGTGACGTCAGAGGCTGTTAGACTTTTTTCACACCTTTTAAAAATGTTAAAGAGGATTTTTAAATAGGCAATGAAAATAATTAAATTTTTTTTCATATCTTTAAGAATTTAATAAGATTAGGTGTTTTATCGCTAGGAATCAATAAACAATTTATAATACATTTATCTTCATTTGAAAATTCTATATATATATTTTCAAATGTGAGAAAAAAATCCAAGCTGATCCCTGGCGCCACGACATTGTTTTTGGCCGAGGGATGATCCGCGATTGGAAGTAGGTGTACACCTCTTTGGAAGTATTTTGGAAGTACTTGGAAATATTTGGAAGTACTTGGAAATATTTGGAAGTACTTGGAAATATTTGGAAGTACTTGGAAATATTTGGAATTACTTGGAAATATTTGGAATTACTTGGGAATATTTGGAAGTACTTGGAAATATTTGGAAGTACAAGTGAAAGTAGGTGTACAGCATATTAGGTCGCGGTTCACCCCTCGTTTTTGGCTTTTCAAAAGAAAAAAATGAATTCATAACATATTTAAATTTTTAATTAAACTTTTGATTAATTTTAATATTTTTAAATTTAAATTTCTATGCACACACACATACTACTTTTCAATCTCGAATTTATTTAAAATACTAAAAAAAATTTGAATAGAGAAAAATTTATTTGAAAATCTGTCTGTTCCGTGAATTCTTTGAAGAATGGACTGCATATATCACGAACGAGTATGCATAAAATATATGTAAAGAAATAAAGGGCGCCTTTGAAGTGTTTTGAGGGGTGTTTTGGGATTGAGCAGATCCCTTGAAAAAGATGAAAGGGCTGAGATAGATGAGGTGAGAGAGCGAGACGAGACATCGACAGCCTGGGTTGTTCTGGCTTACAATCGATCATTCCAGGTTTCACTGGAGACAACATCGTGATGGATGGTCTTGTCTTGGCCATTCGCGATTTCACCAGAGAGTTAAATTTAAATTACATTAGTCAATAAACACAGATTGGAGAAAATAGAGAAGGTACTTGAATTATTTTGGTCTAAAAATTACCAAAATTTCCAATATAGAATACTTATTTAGTAGTAGTCACGAAAATAGGGATATGTATCTGGCTTATTAGGATTGGTCTCTAGACTCACCCGTCCTGAAAAGGGCTTCTAGTGTTGGGAGACTAATAATAGTTTACTATAGGTCTCAACCTTTGGATCGCTTTATATTTTTAATGAAATTTAAAAAATAAAAAAATAAAAAATACCTGTTCAAAGAAATCCTATATGAATTATAAAAACAAGATCGATTACAAAAAAAATCATTTAATTGAGAAGATTTTTAGGCATTCCTTTGTTCAGTGACCAGCTTACTATTAGAATAAAATTGAGTGAATTTCTATTATGGTCAGAGAGCTGGTGACGAATTTGAGCAAGGTATTATTTTAAGCAATTTGAAAATATAAATAAACCGATCAAATGTATAAATTTTAATTAATTTAAAATAAAGATTCAAAAAAAAACATCTTACTCTAGAGTAGAGTACTTTAAAATACAATTTTACTAAAAACTTTATTTAACTTTTTGTTTGGTCCCCAAGGTACCTAATTAGCATATTAAATTTCAAAAAAGTCATTTTCAAGATATTTAGAAAAAATTAAAAAGTACTGGAATAAAGTACTAATGTTAGTGGATCGATATGCACCAAAAACTAATCAGCGCTTCATTTTGTTAAAGTAATGGTAGGTTTTCAATTTCATTTCAATCGGTTCAACGGTGTGGAAAAAATCGTGGACAAAAAAAATAATATCCATCCATACATCCATACATCGATCCATCCGCAGAGACTAAATGAAAAAATCTCACTTTTTGGCCTCTGGACGAGACCCCATGTACTTTTTGGCAAAACCGTCACGTGCTAAAATGAATACTACAATTTGTGTTTTAGGTTGAGGCCATGGGTTCCGTAGTCTTTACCTGAGGAGCCTTTGAAGTCGTGCTTGCCCATGCTACGCTATGGATAAAGTAAAAACATTATATTATCGATATTATCGAATTTGGAATCGAGACTCACGAAGAGGTCTTGCGGTTATTTCGCTACTGCGCACCCTATTACATTCGCCAAAATTTAATTCAAAAAATATCCTTTAGGCTACTTGAAATCATTTGTATCTTTTATTCTAGTATATATGGAAATTAGATGTAAAAATTCCAGACTATTTTGACGGTTTTGATGTATGACCAGATTGCCCCAAAGTTGTTTTTATAAATATAAGCAAAAAATATTCTTTAGGCAGTCTGAAAATTTTATAGCATATTTATTAATTAATATTTAAAATGAGTACAAAAGGCCAGACGAATACGGTGGTTTTTAATAATTATCTGACACGAATAAATATTTTGAACTAGTGCGATAAAAAAAGCCTTATGTGTTGACATAGGAATATATCGGCCACTGCTTACGACATATACATATCCTAAATTGCATAAAGGATATTTTTTGTGTATATTTATAATACAACTTTGGGGCTGTCTGGTCATACTTCAAAACCCGTAAAATAGTCTGGGATTTTTATATCTAATATCAGATATTTCATGATATTAGATATTTCAGCCTATCATGTATATCTGTATAAAACAGCTGAACATACTCAGCACAGGTATATGTGAAGAGGAACCGACGCCCTTTCGGGCATGGCACTAGAAGAAGAATTCAAATTTCGAACTAATTTATACCTTATAATATTTTTAACTAGTTTATTCAATATTATGCCCTATAAAAAAAATGTGAAGGATGATTACGGAATATTGACGTTTCATGCCACAAAATTTTCTCTGGTAGCGATTATCTATTTTCAGAATAGGCAGAAGTTTCTACCAAGAATAATATTTCTCAAAAAATTAATATTAAAAAATTTTTTGTATAGCGAACCCAAACCGGTGACAGTTTGCATATTATAAAATCAAGTAATAATTAATAAATATCCTCTTCTTACTCTCTGTATGAATTTATAATAAATCCTAACATGATCTCGGAGGCATTACTAATTCATCTGATAAGATATAAGGACCCCACACAAATGGTTGATTATTTGATCATCACTGGTGCAAGGTAACAACTTCTCTACTGGTACTTGTATGAGTGACTATGATTAACGGTAGATTAAATGTTTATCTCATTTTCAAGCAACCCGATCTATACTAATTGAGAACAGATGGAGATGTCTCAGTTAAGCAACTATATATCGCATGACAAACTAATAACACTAGTTTACAGACTCCTCCTGGACAAGACTAATTATCTTCTATGAGACAGCTATCCTAAATCTACACTCGAACTCTCACACAGTAATAAACACCACCCTATTCATTTACATTCATTTTTCTAATATAGTATTATTTACATGATATAAACTTCTTGGAATACTAATATCATTTAGCAGTTCTATAAAAAATCTATAAATTGATCATCATATCAAAATAGATTCTAATCAATGACAAGAGTTTATAAGTTATTGAAATATCCATGTTAATAAGTTAAGAATGGGTTACCTATCCAAATAGGGATCGCAATACCGGTAGACCTGTATAACGAATACCGGTATTTCGTCCTATTTTGCAATTTCGTAAAACCAGTATTTGCTAAGGTAAAATACCGATATTTTCAGTATTGCTATAAATAAAAATAAGCTGACGTGTTCTGATGTGCCCATTCACTTGACTTTACCATACAACCTGGCCCCTCACTTATATTCAATATTTAATAAAATTATTTATAATCATGTAGGAGAGGAGAGTTATTTTTTGCATTTTTAGACTTCTGGGGTCCCACTGATTATGTATACAAAATTTGGTTGAGTTTGCCTAGATTTTTAATTTTTAGTCTGAATTTTTAACCACCTTCCACCCCCCTTAATTTTGGGTCAATATGCACCAAAATCTAATCAGCTCTTAATCTCAATGTACTAAAACTACGTGTTAAATTTGATTTCGATATTCACACTAGTTTTTGAGCTGGCTCGTCCACAAAAATTTGATAACGCACCGACTAACAGGCAGAATGAACAGACAGACTAACGGACAAACTAACGGACAGACTAACAGACATTTGGACAAAATAATTATTATCTCGAAAAATATAATTTTTTCGATGTTCACTTATTAGAGCGAAATGCCATGGTTTCGCTCCATTTTTTTAATTAAAATAGTTTCAGCCGTTTTTAAGATATTTCGAAAATAAGAAGCAAAAAACCACTTTTTTCATGCACGATTACAATACTTTACCCTGTATGGTAAAGTAAAAATTGCCACAAACAATAATACAGAAGTAATAGGTACAAAAATAAAGTTATCCAAAACCTTAAGAAGAGAGACCGAGTTGTTAGAAAATGAAGGACAAAGAGGCAAATATATCGCTCATTTTTAACAGTACCACCAACCAGTGTGTATCTGAATAGAGCATTTTCAACTGAAGGTAAATGATTTGTGCAGAAAAATACGTTCAGGCTTATATGACATTTTTACTTTACCATGGTCAAGTATTGTAATCGTGCATGGAAAAAGTGGTTTTTATGTTGTTTTTTTTTCGAAATATCTCAAAAACGGCTTAAACTATTTTGATTAAAAAAATTGGGCAACACCATGGTATTTCGGTCTACAAAAAAGCTCTTATAAGTGAACATCGAAAAAATTATATTTTTAGAGATAATAATTGTTTTGTCAAAATGTCTGTTAGTTAGTCTGTTATTCTGTTATAGTCTGTGCGTTTCCAAATTTTTGTGGACGAGATAGCTCAAAAACTAGTATGAATATCAAAACCAAATTTCACACGTAGTTTTGGTCCATTGAGATTAAGAGCTGATTATATTTTGGTGCATTTTGACCCAAAATTAAGGGGGGGGGGGTGGGGTTAAAATGTAAAATTATAATATTTTCAGACTACACAAAAACAAGAAAAATGAAATATACGGTACTATAAAATGAACCTATAATAACGAAAATATATTTTTTTGCGACAAAATTAGGGGAGGGGGCTCAAAAAATAAAAATATAGGCCATTTGAGCAAACTCAACCAAATTTTGTATACATAATCAGTGGGACCGCAGAAGTCTAAAAATTCAAAAACTAACCTCCCGGAATGGGGGGAGGGTTGTAGGATCAAAAAATAAAAATCTAGGCCCTTGTACCAAACTCAACCAGATCTGTATGGTAAAGTCAAGTGGATGGCCACATAAGAACGTGTCAATTTATTTTCAAATGTTAAAACTTATTATTTTACTGTTCATATTAATAATATTTGCTTTTAAAATTTGTTCCTTTATTTTATATTTGTACATAACAAAATTGTTTATATTTTCATAGTTTATTATTTTTTGTATAAAACTAATACCTAAATATGGCAAAGAAACAACTGTGTCACAAAGAGAAACAAAGAGTTTGTTCTCTGCTTGATGCAAATAAACATACACACATATATATCGAAATTATATATCTGTATAAATAAAATAAATAATTATTTGTTTGAGACTATAGTTTCGAAGTCTTGGCCCTCATCATCAGTCTTTTTAATTATAAATATTATTTTTCATGGGATCAGTATGGCGTGGATATTGAAAATTGTGAATCAATCGCTACTCTCGGTAAAACAAAAACTTTTCAATTAAAACAACTGTGTTTTTGTAGATTTTTGAAAATTCCTCATACCGGTATACCGGTATGACGTTTAAAAATACCGAATACCGGTATTGTATTTTTCTACTGAAGATGGTCAACCAGAGGTGACAGAAACTGTCTGGTAAACCGATCAAATAAATAATGATAATTGATTAAAATTACTGTATTTATTTATTTTATGTGACTAAAAAATCCTTTAATTTATAAAATATAAATTCTACATTAGTCACTTTAAGTTTTGGAAGAATCTTATAATAAACAAAGAAGTCTCAAACATTATATATCAATAGAATATTTGTCTTTTAGCAACTCTAAACAAACCAAGAGAAACTTAATTTTATCCTTCTCAAACGTCTTAGAAATAAAAAATGGATATTTTTTTCGAATGAGAAACATTTAGTAATGAATTTTTAACCGACTTCAAAAAAGAAGGAGGTTACCTGATATTTTCGCCAGTTGTGAACCGATTTTGATGATTGCTTGCATTGGGTTCAGTCTAGTTTCCGATTGGTCCCGTTTTTTTCATTGGTATTGGACCTTTTTTGCTAAGTTTGTTTAGGCATAATTTCTTTGTTTATGAACCGATTTCGATGATTCTTTTTATATTGGAAAGAGGGTGCCTTAGGGGTGGTCCCAGATTAATTTGGTCAAGTTCCGATGATATTATCAGTGATAAATTAACGTAAATATACAATTCTTATGAGCAAATAATCGAAATTATAATAAATAAAATCTTTTATAAAAAATAAATCTTAAAACGTTCATTTAAAACCCGCAAACGTTTCTAGAGAATTTCTATATTTATGAATTGAATTTTATTATCATTTTCTGATGAAGGAGGGGTGGACGGATACCAATCGACTTGATTGGGGAATAATGGAATTAAAATAATTATCGGAAAAGAGGTTTTTTTATCTAATTAGATTTTTCCTCTTATTAAAAATAAGGACTAAAGATGAATAAGGACACTCGATGGTGGAGAATAATCTCCGGAATCGAAGCAAAAATACAATGTATACATTAATTAATGTAAAATAATTGGTTTAATAATAAAAATTATCATTTTCTGATTCATCCTCCCGACGCTTTCTCTTATGAGATACATGCAAGGTATTATATTAAGTAACTATTAATAACATCGCTAAAAAGAGAAAAATAAAAATAATTTTTATAAAAAAATAAAACCGACTTCAAAAAATTAAATGCAACAAATAAAATAATAAAACTCAAAAATAAAATAAAATGCACTAAAAGGTATAAAATAATTACCTAATTTAGTTACATCTAAACGATAAAATATTTACATGAAATCACTTTTTGAAGTCGGTGCTAAACAAACTATATAAGCGAGCGTACCCGCCAATCAGACTAAATAAAATCAGTCGAGTTTGATTTATAAAATGTATATGTTTGGCACCGACTTCAAAAAGTGATTTCATGTAATAATTTCATCGTTTAGTTGTAACTAAATTAGATAATTATTTTATACCTTTTGGTGCATTTTATTTTATTTTTGAGTTTTATTATTTTATTTGTTGCATTTAATTTTTTTGAAGTCGGTTTTATTTTATTTTTATAAAAACTATTCTCTAGGACAATACAATAGAAAGAAATATTAAAATTACTATTGAGACTCGGAAATAAGAATAGCTTAAGTAGAGGAAGAATGTATTATTGTTATTATTAACAATGTAAATATGTAGAATGTACAAATGTACATACAATTTAAAGGAATGAATTTTTAAAATATTAAATATTTATCTAAATATGAATATTGTTTAGTCGCTTGAGCTCTTTATGTTCTTGTACCAACAAACATTTTACATTATTTTAGTGGCCCTATAATAATAATAATAATAATAATAATATTGTATAGTATAATATATGTAAAGTAAGCTGGTAAATATGCGTTTTAATTTAAAACCCATGTTGATTTAAATAGCTAAATGTTTATTTTATATTTTATACTTTAAATAATATATGCATATGATGAGAAACTTCTTCATTGTGAAGGCGTTACTAAGTTTGGAATTATTATCATTTTGAAATAATAATAATAATAAAATTGTAGGAAAAAGTTGATTTTGTGTAAGTAATAAGCAGAAAAAACTATCTAATGTAAAAATGAAGTAAATTTTTACTTGTTTTTTTTTCTTGTTTTTTGCTTATAAAAAATCTCCACAAGAAAAACACTCTTTGATTTCATTCTTTTGGCTTTTTAATAAATCGAAATATTGCTAACATCCTTGACGTGTTAAAAGCACCTGTTTCTCTTTGATGATAGCCAGAGTTAATTAGACAGTTGATTATTAACACCATGTGCTGTTGACTTATGATATATCAATATATCCAGTTCATTCCACTAATAGCGAGCCCAAAGAAGGGAATTCTAGTTTAAGGTTGCTCGGACAGTAGTACCCCGCAAGTCAAAATAAAATCTAAATTTTTACTTTACCATACAAGGTATGGTCAAGTATTGTAATCGTGCATGAAAAAAGTGGGTTTTTTCCTTCTTTTTTCGAAATATTTCAAAAACGGCTGAAACTATTCGATTAAAAAAATTGATCTAAACCATAAAAAAGCCCTAATAAGTGAAAATCAAAAAATTATATTTTTTGAAATAATAATTTGTTTTGTCAAAATGTCTGTTAGTCTGTTAGTCTGTTAGTCTGTACGTTACCAAATTTTGTGGACGAGCTAGCTCAAAAACTAGTGTGAATATCGAAATCAAACTTCACATCTAGTTTTGCTCCATTGAGATTAAGAGCTGATTAGATTTTGGTGCATATCGACCCAAAATTAAGGGGAGTGGAGGGGGGTTAAAAATTAAAAATCTAGGCCATTTGACCAAACTCAACCAAATTTTGTATACATAATCAGTGAACCCCCAGAAGTCTAAAAATGCAAAAACTAACCGCCCAAAATGGGGGGGGTACATGGTAAAAAAATTAAAATCTTGGCCATTTGACCAAACTCAACCAAATTTTGTATACATAATCAGTGGGATCCCAGAAGTTCAAAAAGCAAAAACTAACCCCCTCCCCTACATGATTATAAATAATTTTATTTAATATTAAATATAAGTGAGGGGCCAGGTTGTATGGTAAAGTCAAGTGGATTGCCACATCAGATCACGTCAGCTTATTTTTCGACTAAAATTAAAAATTTTAACATATAAATTAATTATTTTAATTTAGATGTTAGCTAACATCATTTTTAATCGGATATATGAAATAATTTAATTAATAAATACGACCAAGTTGTTATTGCAGCAGATATAGATGACGTAAGCTACATGACCCGTAAACTGGAAGAGGAATATAATAGATGGGGACTGGAAATAAACTTTGAAAAAACAAAATACCTGACAGTCGGGACAGAGGGAGAAAATCTGGATATCAATGGAAAAGTGATTAAAAACTGTAAGGAATTTAGATATTTGGGATCTGTCTTTAGCGAGGAGCCAAACTGTGAGAGGGATATTAAAAATAAAATCTGTCAAGGCCGAAGAGCTATTGGGCAACTGAATGGGGCCTGGTGGAGCAAATTGACTGCTCTCCCTGGTGTAATGGTCAGCAAGTCTGGCTGGCAACCCGGAGTTCTCGGGTTAGATTCCCGGCTATACCCAGACATTTTTTTGTAAGTATAGGGTCTGGTAATAAAAATTATGTGGGAGATAAATTTAACCTAATTTATCGCGCGGAGAATTTACCACTGCTCGAAGCCAATAAAAACTTAGTAAATTGGATTGTATCTAACTTTCTGAGATTTGGATCGTGATCCCGGCTTCTTTCCTTCTACTCTGTTCTTTTCACGATGGAGGGGCCATCCCCATACAGGCCTTTAGGGGATGCACCTTCTGGTGTACCTCCTTCTCACATCAATATCATTAAAAAAAAAAAAAGGTATCAACAGGACACAAAAAAAATAATATATCGGTCCATAGTGGAAGGCATAGCCCTATGCAATTCGGAAACATGGGACATGAATAAGAAAAACGAAAAAAATTACAAGCGTTCGAAATGGATGCGATGAGGAGTTGCAGAGTGTCGAGATTAGAGAATATACCAAAAACCACTATAAGGGACAAAATTAAAATGGAAAACGACAAAATAGATAGAATAGAGAGGAAGAGATTAATATGGTATGGATACCTCAAAATAATGCCGAAAGATAGGTATCCTCATAAAATATGGAACTGGATGCCCACGGAAAGACGGAGGAAAAGAGGAAGACCGAGACGAACGTAGAAACAGGGAGTAGATGAGGCCTTGACCAGTAGGCAACTACAAGAGCAAGACATTCTCGATAGAGAGAATTAGCGTGTTGGATGCGGAAAACGGCGCATGCTGTAGAACAATAGAATTATTATATAATTAATAAATGTCTTTTGACTCGAGTCACGTGATTTATTTATTTTTAAGTGAAGCGGACTGATATTTTCGATCATTTAGTTTTGAATATTTACAAAATCCTAGGTCAGAAAGTTTTTTTTTAACGTTACCTACTATAATATTATCTATATTAATAAAAGTTTTTTTTTTATTCATCATTCGATTTGGCTAGATTAATCGAAATATATGCTTTCAGCCAACGTTCCCTATTCACTACGTTTTAAAAGTCCGATTTTTAATAATTAATTACACGAAAACCCTTGGTCAGATCTTTTTAAAAAAATTATTTTATGCGTATTTGTTATCGATTAATAGCATATTAAAAATTCAGATTTTTATTCCAACATTGCCTTAATGTCCGAGCAACCTTTAGTCGTCTTACTCCGTATTTCTTAACCAGGGTACTTTAAGAAATCTTTAAGGGTTCGTAGAGAAATAGGGATACTAAAAATTATTAACTTAAAAATATTTTAGTTATTTTTAATTGTAAATTAGAAAATATTCTAAAACATTTTTCAAAACTCAGTAATCTATTGGTGAAAATCACTACAGGGGTGATATCAATTCAAGATAATACGAAATTCAACCCGTAACATCTATTGGCATCCGCTTGAGATGCCCAACAACGGTGGACAACAAATATTTTAATATGGGGAGAATTGTTATTATTCACCATTTGTGATCCTTTGCTAATTTTGATGCAGGAGGTGATTTGGCAATTTATTCATTAGGAAACAAAAGTAGAGCTTACTAATTAATACTTGACTGTAAAATTTCAGATCATTAACTACAACCTATAAATAGCTTTCCATTTAACGATTCGACTCTTTTACTGAATTTATGCAATTTTTATTCAGAATTTATGAAGTTAAGATTACCTAGAATTTAAAGAATTATTGATTTAGAATTAGAAACATTTTGATATTGGAAGGTACTTTATAGAACATTTTGTTGTGCTAGTTTGAATCCAGTCAGATAAACAGAACCAATTATCCTTGTAAAAAGCTTTTCTCTGCTTTTGAGACTCTTCTAAGGCCGAATAAGCAAAAATAATGAAAATGTTTGTATGAAATTAACAAGGCTGCCCCGATAGTAAAATTATGATTCCGTTGCGGTTCTTATAACATTACTAAATAAGTGATATGTGATTGAATCATTGAATGTGTTTGCTTCGCCAGGAAATTATCTTTGAATTTATATAGGGACATAAATTTTTAGATATTTTTCTCTTTCAGTCAAAGTGACATTCGTTAAGATTATTTTTCCTAAATGCGTGGAGCGAGATTCCACCCCTAGTTCACCCTAGAGCAGAGCTATCCAAATATTTTCCATCGCGGCTCCGTTTCACCAGTTTCACCTTTCAAATTTTTTCACGACTCCCATTTAACTATAAGAATATAAGTTAAACTAAATAAATATATATAAAAATAAACTTATGCTATATGAATATCGCAAAAAAAATTTGTCTCGCAGCCCTCTTGGACATAACTTATTACCTATTTGGGGTCGAGAGCTATACTTTGAATAGCTATAGCTCTGCTAGTATAAACTAGAAATTTCTATACTAGAACATTTTAAAAATATTTTAAAGTTACAGTATTTTGTTGTCTTTACAATAAAAATTATTGTATAATAATAAAAAATTGGGTAAAATTGCGAGGTAGGTTTAACAAAAAAAAAAAAAATGAAATAATACAAAAATGAGTTTAGTCGGGTTGTCAGCCCATGATCAGGAGTCAGAGAATTCTAAGCTCATTTTTGTTTTATTTCATTTTCTTTTTTTACTTGTGAAACCTACCTCGCAATTTTACCAATTTTTATTATTATATAAAAAAATTTCACCTAGACCAACAGCTATCTCCTTAAAAGTTAAAAATTATTGTATTTTTAAAATAAATATTTATTTATAATAAACTAGCTGCAAGGCCCGCCTTCGGCGGCCCTCTTGCTAGCCAGGGGGCACGCCTCCTGAACCCCCAACCCACGAATCCCACCCTCACACTACACTCCCCCCCGACCCATCAAGCACCCCTACCCCCGCACCATGAACCCGTGCCCAACCCCCGCCCCCATACCACAGAACCCAAACCTCACCCCCCACTCCAACCCACCACACTCCCCGAAACCCACCCAGCACCGCAACCCCCGCCCCCACACCACCACCCCAACCCTCACCTCACCCACCTCGGGCCCCCAACCCACGAACCCCAACCTCACCCACCACTCCAACCCACCACACTCCACAAAACCCACCCAGCACCCCAACCCCCGCCCCCACACCACCACTTCAACACTCTAACCTGCACCCCCCACCTCGGACCCCCACCCCGTACCACCCCACTACGCCACTGGACCCACACCTGAACCCCCCATCCACCAACCTTGCACCCCCCCCCTACTCCGCCATACTCCCTCACTCCACCGCCATTCCACTCCGCGCATCCCATGCCCTAACCCACCCCCACTCCACCCCCGCACCCAGTTTTTGCATTTCTAGCCTTCTAGTGACCCACAGATTATGTAAACAAAATTTGGTTGAGTTTGGTCCAAGAGCAAGAATTTTCATTTTTTGACCCCCCCCCCATTTCAGGTGGTTAGTTTTTGCATTTCTAGCTCTCTAGAGTCCCACAGATTATGTATACAAAATTTGGATGAGTTTGCTCCAAAAGGCAAGAATTTTCATTTTTTGACCCCCCTTTTTAAGTGGTCAGTTTTTGCATTTCTAGCTCTCTAGAGACCCACAGATTATGTATACTAAATTTGGTTGAGTTTGGTCCAAGAGCAAGAATTTTCATTTTTTGACCCCCTCCCCCATTTTGGGTAGTTTATTTTTGCATTTCTAGCTTTCTAGAGTCCCTCAGATTATGTATACAAAATTTGGTTGAGTTTGCTCCAAGGGCAAGAATTTTCATTTTTTACCCCCCCCCATTTTGGGTGGATAGGTTTTGCATTTCTAGCTCTCTAGAGGCCCACAGATTATGTATACAAAATTTGGTTGAGTTTGGTCAAAGAGCAAGAATTTTCATTTTTTGCCCCCCCCCCCCCCACCATTTTAGGTGGTTAGTTTTTTCATTTCTAGCTCTCTAGAGGCCCACAGATTATGTATACTAAATTTGGTTGAGTTTGGTCCAAGAGCAAGAATTTTCATTTTTTGACCTCCCCCCCCATTTTGGGTGGTTAGTTTTTGCATTTCTAGCTCTCCAGAGGCCTACAGATTATGTATACAAAATTTGGTTGAGTTTGCTCCAAGGGCAAGAATTTATATATTTTTCTCCTTCCCCCCTTTTTGGGTGGTTTTCGTTCATAACTTTGCTTGAAACGTGTGCAACCAAAATTTGGCGTGATTTGGACCAATGTACAGACAAAACCTTAATTTTATATATATAGATGACTTGTGTATAGATTTTGAATTTTCTGATAACTCGAAGATGAAGAAAAATTTCTTTATTTCTTAATGGACTGTAGGATAATGTTTTTTTAATAAAAAGGCCTTTTTTTATTTTGAATGTTATTTAATGAGATGAGATATATTTACTAGAAAAGTAAGGTCCTCCTGGTATGGTGCAATGATAAAAGAATATCCGATGGTTCGCTTTGTTCTTCAAAATTAGTATCTGTCCCTGTGATAGATGTAATAAATCCGTTAGAATTTTCAGAGTCTCGCGTAGGTCCTTCAAAATGTATCAATCCAATAAAATCGTAGTCCAAAAGAGAGTTTTTCCAATTGAATAGCACGGTCAAATAGTGTTTAGATCAATCGGAGCTTTTGGATAATTAAATTACTAAATGGACGAAACAAAACAGAAGGTTGAGTACGCAAGAGAGTTTTAATGAGATATGTGTCGACAAGCAGAAAATTCTAGCCAGCACGCGTATCGTTTTATTAGCTAGACCAAAGTTCGGCCGGAGAGAAAGCACCTATTTTGAATTTTATACATAACTGTTCACTACACAAATAGATTAAGTTAACTTTTTGAAATATCTTAAATTAAGTGTCAAATCACTTGGTTCAGTCAATGCTTTTTATATTTATAATAAATTTCCCAAATAATACTAGTAAAGATTAACACCAGTAAACGACAAAAATCTTTGTCCATTGTAATAATGTGGGTACATTATTTTATCGGATTTCTCCACTTTTTGTTTTATAGAGTTAATCGATTTGTGCAGTGAACGGCTCAAATATTACTATTTATATTTTAATCTTTTTAAAATATTACTTTCATTCAAACAATTCAACTAATATAAATAAAAAAATATATATACATATATAATTAAAATTCTTCCAGAACTTAAGTGATTTTATTTAAATTTTTTGTTAAATTGAAGGGTTGCTTTTGTCACAAATATAATAAAACAATAATTTCTCTAAAATCAATTAAATTGATAGTTATCAATTAAATAATTCAAATAGTTATTGAAATTATTGTTTTATTATATTTGTGACAAGAACAACCCTTCAATTTAACAAAAAATATATATAATTATATATATATATATATATATTAATTTATACAGATATTTGAGGTGGCATCTTTTAACGAAAGACATAATTAGCATTACAGCAATATCTCTCATAGTCCGGTTTCATTATAGCCTGGTAAAAAATTTTACTTGAAAAAACAAAACAAAAAATCCTGATTCAATATAAGATTTTTCACTAGCCAAGCTATGTTCTTTCTTTTTTTTCGGCTTTTCGGCCATTCTAGCCATAAACCAATTTACGATACTACTTTTTTTTTTAATTTGTCTCTACCCCGGGGTCAGATTTTTGCCGGATCCCTAGAGTCGGCTTCGAACCCGGGTCCTCTTGTTTAGCAGACTGGCACGCTACCTCCTAGCCTAACCCGACCCTATGTTCTTTCTTATTTTCCAAGCAAAAAAATTTAATTGTTGAAATTTTTGATTTTACTTTAAGCTCACAACAACAAATAATTATATCAAAAAAGCATATTAACTTTTTAAAATGTTTTTCTCCAATTTAGGTTCAAACAAAAAGGAACTTAAAAATTCTCCAAATTTTTTTTCTTTAATTTCGACCAACATATTTGATTTCAAAGTTTTCTTTTTTTTCTATTCCCAAAGGAATTTTTTCTTCTCTCCTTGCATTCAAAAAAGAAGTAAATCTACATAAAACGTGAAAACAATTGGTTAAAGAAACTTTCTAGTTCATCTGATTTCAAAAAGATATTATTTGGAGATCAATGGTGCATAAAAAAGCAATATGAAAGAAAAAATGTTTTTTTTATTTGAAAATAAAAAATTTATTAAAGGAACGTAGAAAAAATAAATTTCATGCTCGCATTGACTTTTTAATAAAGTACCCCTAGATGGGAATCTCTGGACGCAGTAGCTTCAACAGAGTTTTAGGTGGGGAGGGAGAGTATTCTCATAACTATATTTAGTATAGTGCGTCCACTCGTTTATCGAGCTGATATAAAATTGCACAACTTTTAAGGGTCGTGCTACGCAGTGAATATTTGACCTTCCAGCGGGCGCGCTGTATAATTCCCATTGAGCGGAGGATTGTCGTAAATTTTAGGTCATCAAGTTTTCTCCATGTAAATGGTGTTTTCTTTATATAAATGTTAGAGAATTGCTGTAAGGTTATGAAAAATGATAACTTTATTTACTTTTAAAAAATATATTTGATTTTCTTAAACAAATAACTTTGTGTAAGCGGACTACGAGCCATAATGGAATACGTCTAAAACCAAAAAATACATTTAGCTATAAAAAGAAACGATATAAAATGAGAAAAAAAATGAAAAAATTGTTTAATTACTTTAAGGCACATGCTGTAAAATTTAGGCTCAACGGAAATTACCAAATATCAATGAATAACAAAAACTTCTAAGCACACCTGTAGTTTAGAAAAACCCTGACCCTTGAATAGATCGGAGCTCAATTCTTGCGACTAAATTTAAAAAATGGGGAAAGCTATAAGTCGCATGTGTCGTAAATTTTACGACAGCTCGCCCGCTGGAAGATTAATTCTAAATAAGATTTGTGGAAGTCAGACTCGTTAGTTACCATGGGATCCGTATCTAATATACCAGTGGCGTGCGGATGGATTCTCTGGATGCGGCGCATCCCTAAAATTTCAAACATTTAGACTATTTTTATAAATATCGACATCAAAATTTTCAAATTAAAACCCCTTTTTTCAAATATTTCTATAAAAAATATTTTTTTTTTTGAAAAGTATATTTTGGTTCTCGAAATAAAATAAAATTATTGCATAGTTTCAAGGGCAAATTAAAATGAATGATTTTTTTGAAAAGGGTGCTGATAGAAGGTTTGAAGTCCCTGCCTGGTATATCTTCCAGTTCAAGCATGTCAAAAACAAGTCCTGATGAATTTTAATCGAATAAAATTTGTTCTGTATTAAGATAGTAATAATATAAAATTGGAATAAATAAAGATGATTCGAAAATCTTTGGACTATTACATTTCTAAGAACTCTTAATATACTTTATAAGATCGAAAATAACTAAGAGTGCTCTACTTGCTTATTAGCAATAGAATTAGGAGAAATTTAAGATTTTCTTATATGAGAGGCTGATTCATTGTGGAAGATGGTCGATTTCCATCTCAGGGACTGTGGAGTTTAGGTCACAAAATTTAATTTCTGACTCCTACCCTCACTCCCACAAAGCAGTATCCGTTTGTGACGAAGATTCAAAAATATATTTAAAAAAAATATAATGTTAAATTTGAAAAATAATGAAAATGATGCCGTATTCGATGAATTTTGCAAAAAAAAACGAAAATTAGAATAAAATTTCAAAAAATTAACGGTACTTTTTTGGACAGTATCCCCTGGTTGAAAAGTTACCAACCGCCACAGATATATATATATATAACTAACTGAATGACCCGTCACTCTGCGGATTCAATAATTGGGACTGACCAGATGTCAAGATTGCAGAAAAATTATTATACTTTACAAAATACTTGAGATATCATATTTGTTCTCATATTAATAAAGAGATAAATAATTTTAATAATTTTTGACAATTTTTATTTAAGTACTTTATTGAAATTGGGCTAGGCTAGTACAAAAATCGGCTGAAAATGGCCAATTTGGATCTCTTACACAACTTAACTTTAAAAGGAATTGATTTAAATATATATATATATATATATATATATTCTATTTCTATTTAATGAGACTTTACAGGGGGAGAGGGTACATAATATTTTATAATAAATTGATAGAGTTTTTCTTTAGGAGCCGGACTGGTATAAATATGCAATTGGATGTTGATGAAAGCAGTCCACGGTGGTTGTAAAAATAAGGAGACAGGAAGTAATTATGATTTGAACTACTTTCATTGACTTTTTGTTACCCTGAAGAAGGAGAGAATAAATCTCCGAAACGTCGGTTTAACAAATAAATGTAAAATAATAAATTCTCTATAGTCTTATTTTTTTACAACCACCGTGGACTGCTTTCCTCAACATCCAATTGCATTTTTATAATAAAATCTATTTTTATTTGGGGGTTCGGAAAAATTCGACCCTTCTTGAAATAATCGTTTGATTAGAATTTTAAAACTAATTTTGATTTTAGGAAAAATAAATACATCTAATTTGTAAATTTAAAGTTTATATACTATTTAGTTTACGAGCTACAGCTCTGACAGACGGACAAGCAGGCAAATAGACAGACAGATTTGTAGCAACACTATAGTGTCCGGATTTTCTTTTTAAAAGAAACTCTAAAAATTGCTTTTCAAGAGAATGAAAATCCCAATGGAGGATCCCCTTCAACAAAAAGAAGACTCAACATGGCTAGCAAATTTTTATTTATGTTTTTTTATTTCGGACTTTATTGTTTTATTTATTTTTTTGTCTTTGGTTTTTATTTATTTATTTATTTATTGTTAAATAAATGTTTTATTTAACCTCTAAACTTTCTTTTGACTCTCTTCTTAGCAGTTCTTCTTTAAATTGCTCTCGAAATTTCATTGGCAAGAGCAGCAGTTTTAACGATCAACCAAATGAATTGTCAGTCGGAATCCTGGGATTTAGAATGGATTTAGAATTTATTTCGAAATGCTAAATATATCAAGGTACACGTAATTGCCTTTTTATAATTGCATATTCTTGACATTTATCTATTTAATTATTATCTTTTAGTGGTGGTAAAATTTATAGGATATATTTCGCGATTTGGTGCACATTCATAGTCTATACTTAGATAAATATATTTTCTTAATAAATTTTCACTTATCGTGATGCTTGATCGCTTATCGCAAGAATTCATACTCTTCCTTAAATAGAAATAAATACAACTCTTTTATAAGACATATTGGTGTTTTTTGAAAATTGTTTTGTATAATTCCGGATTTATAAATTTTTCAGATAAATTGAAAAAATGTATCAGGTATGTTTTCCCTGAATTATTTAGAAATCTATTAGATGTACTTATATTGTCTACACTGTTAAAAAAAATTGTACATTTACTATTTGTTTACAATACAAATAGATAGGAAATTTACAAGATTGCGTATAGTAAAAAAAAAATAGGGTAGATTGGCTTGAGACGCCGTATTGTACAAGATGCCCTATCACGTGGTACACCCACGCCCATGCGTGCCCAGTGAGTGTATACAAATAGTTTTTGTTGATTGATCACAGTTTTAAATTGCAAGATGTTGGTTTGTACATTCTTTACTTATTCATATTACCCGTAGTTTTGATCAAATAAAGTAAAGAAATTTTTTTGAAAAATGTTTTTTTTGGAACTTTTTCAAAAAAATTTTAAATATAAAATACTAGGTAGGTTTCACATAAATAAAAGATCAGATGCTTGTTTAACACGACTCAATATATAAGTGGTGTTTTTAAATGATTTTGTCATCCTGATTGCTCTGGTAAGTACCCGAAATCATATTCAAACATTCTTTACTTATTCATATTACCCGTAGTTTTGATGAAATAACTCGGTTAGATTTAGTGAGTTTGAAGTGTGGGGTTTTTATTAGTCGCGTAATGACCCCCGTCTGTCACTGCTGCGCGGTGCTAGGCGGCCCGGCGTCTTGTCCAATGCTTTGGGGGTAAGATGCCGTAGTTTTCGCGTTGGTTTAAGATGTTGGTTTGTATTACTAAACATTTAAAATTAATTTTTGGAAACTATTCTAATGGTTTCTTTTCAGAAATGCCGCAGACATACATAAGAATGTCTAATCGACCATCATAAACGAAAATGACCTCCGAAAAGAATTCAAAAGCGGAAATATTACTTAAAAGGATAAAAGAAGATTAAAAAAAATATAAAAAGTAATTAAATTGAAAGTTTTTATGCCGAGAGTAGCAGAATTTTTATATATTGAAGAAGACAATAAAAGAGTGTGTCTTCTGCTGGAATTATAAATTTTATTTATCCACAACGAGACTATAGTTTCGAGGGCTTTGCCCTCTTCATCAGTCTACTATTATTACAATTGATTCACAGGAATTTATGAATGAATAAAATTAATTCCTGTGAATCAATCGTAATAGACTAATGAAGAGGGCAAAGCCCTCGAAACTATAGTCTCGTTATAAATAAATAAAATTTATAATTCCAGCAGAAGACACACTCTTTTATTGTCTCCTTCAATAAAAAGTAATGTTATTTCATTTTAATATACTGGAATTGATTTATTAACACTGTGAATTGATTCCTCATAAGGCATCTTACCCCAAAATTCAAACGTTTACAAATTATTTTTCTTTTAGGTAAAAAATAGTTTTTCAAAGCGAAACTTATTTTTTTTAACCGACTTCAAAAAAGATTTATTTATTTATTTATAATTGATAATTGTGTCATCCATCCCAAAAATTTATATTGATATTACTACTGAATCAAATCAGAATTGAACTATATTTTCATAGCTAGTAATTTAAAAAACAAAGGATGGTAATTTGAATTTATGAAATGTTATTTGAATATTTTATTGTGAAAAAACATAATTTTATCAGGTAATGTTTAGCTTTTTGCGGATGAATGAGCAAATAAAACCACAAGGGCTAATAAATGCATACATACAGAGAAACATAAATAAACTGTTTCCTCGCTAAACCCAGCACAGAATACTTCTCTCTTTGAAGACAAACCACACACCAATTAACGTATTATTAATTATAATATTTCCATTATACACAGAATTATTTAAGTGTCACTTCTTGAACCCTTAGAGCCAAGAGAATTTAATGTTTATATACTTAGTATCTGACCAAAACACTTAAAATCTCAGTCATTCATAACTATTTTAATTGATATATTTTACATAGATTCAATTATAGTGAATAAGGAGACCAAGTGATTGCAAAAGATAATAGATACAATTATAGTGATTGCAAAAGATAAATTTATATCAGTGAAATTATCTTCATTAAAATACATTCATCATGAGATCAGTAATTCAATGATGTGTGGTATTAAAGAATATTCACAGGTTCGAAGTGAAATTAGTTTTGTGTGATTAAGACATCAATAATTTATTTATTAATTAAAAATTTTGATAAACTATTTTTAACCTAACCTATATTTATTATTACTTGATGTTCCAAGTAAAAGAGCGAGATATAGAAAGATTATCAAATGTGTTAGATTTGTTAGGGAGCATCATATATAATGAAGATAGATATTGAAGGAGACAATAAAAGAGTCTTCTGCTGGAATTATAAATTTTATTTATTTATAACGAGACTATAGTTTCGAGGGCTTTGCCCTCTTCATAAGTCTATTACAATGTGTGTAATTGTAATAGACTGATGAAAGAGGCAAAGCCCTCGAAACTATAGTCTCGTTATAAATAAATAAAATTTATAATTCCAGCAGAAGACACACTTTCTATTGTCTCCTTCAATATATAAAAATTCTGCTACTCTCGGCAAAAACTTTCAATTTAATTTGAAGATAGATATATCTGACCAAAAACATAAATGTGAAAAAGAGTCCAAGTTTGGTACAAAGGGCTTCGACGTCAAAAGAGTTGAGATCTAAACGGGTACCAAGTTCCATAGCAGTTGCTTAAATCATAGCTATAGGAATGAACAATGTTCCTCAATTGATTTAAAAGAAATTTGTTACGTTCTTTAATATTAAATTTATAACTCTTCAAGTTATAATAGTCAATAATTTACGATTAACGTGATGATATTTAATATAAGCTTAAAATTTATTCATAAATTAATTCCTGTGAATACATTGTAATAGACTGATGAAGAGGGCAAAGCCCTCGAAACTATAGTCTCTGTTATAAATAAAATAAAATTTATAATTCCAGCAAAAGACACACTCTTTTATTGTCTCCTTCAATATATAAAAATTCTCCTACTCTCAGCAAAAACTTTTAAATTTAATTAAAATTTAGCTTTGCTAGTTGTTCTATTTTACACTACAAACAATTTAGTTGCATATAAAACTTGCCAAGTTATAAATTTAATATCAAAGAACGTAGAAATTTTCTTTTAAATCAATTGAAGAACGTGGTTTATTCCTATAGCTTAAATAGCAACTGCTATGCAAGTTGATACCCGTTTAGATCTCAACTATTTTGTCGGCGAACCCCTTTGTACCGAACTTGGCCCCTTTTTCACAATTATGTTTTTGGTCAGATATCATTAATTTTGAAAAGTTTTATCCTTTAATTTATCAAAATAATTAGATTTAAACATTTATATTAATAATTGTTATATATTTCTCATAAAATATCTGTTAAAAACCCGGTCGGTTTTTCATAAATTATTTTTGTGATTAATTTGATACCCCTTCATTTCCAGCCCCAAAGAAGGGAAAGTTTCGGTTTTTCAATTTCCTCCTTTATTAATGTGCCAAGCTTTACCAGTATGCCAAATTTCACCATTCTAACTGGATTGTATTTTCACTAGAATATAGCCTTGGGAAATTTCTGATTTTGACAAAAATTTGAAATACCCAAATTATAGAAATTTTAGTATATTTGGGATCAGACGGTCCTAGAGAATTAAAAAAATATAATATGTTAATTAAGCTTATAATAAATTTCACCCCTCCAGTGAAAGTTTCACTTTTTCGATTCTTTCCTTTAATTGTAGCCCAAACTCTACCAGTATGCCAAATTTCAGCATTCTAGGATCAGCGGAAGTACTTTAGGTTTTTGATATGTCAGTCAGTCAGTGTTAAAAATGACACTTTTGAGTCCTTAATAACTATATTAGATTTATTCATGAAATTTAGATTTCTAGGTATTCCAGTGGGCCTTATTAGAGATGCAAAATTTCAAGTGTGAAGGTCTAATAGTTTTTGAGTTATTCGGGGGGTGGGGGGGGGGGAGGTTCGAAAGTAGCTCGAAATGGTTCATGTAAATATACACATGGCCGGTGCGTCGTCCTTTTTTCTGCCGTCTGTCTAGATAAGGTATTTCAAATTCGTATGATTATAAGATAATCAAGCTATAATATGTTTCTGTATAAATTATATTTAGAATTATACATGGATTTCAAACAAATGTTCAATATTAATAATAACGAGCTTTTCGTGCGTGCCTTCGGCACGCCCTCGAAACTCAGACCTCCGGGCTGATTCCCTGGCGGGCGACGTCTCGGTCCAAAAATTTTATTCCTCTTAAAAAACCACACTCCAAATGTATACCTGTAAACTCCCGAAAATACATAGTCTCTTAAAAGTTTCGCCTCATTTTCGTCCTGACACAGCTACAGAAATGAGGCTCGAGATATGAATCTGGAAGTATTTTTTTTCTATAATATACACATTGTGATATTTTTTGTGTGGAAATAGATTTATTTAAATAAGTGGGATCGTATGAGGAGGAGAATTATATTATATCATTTTTTTATTAAAATTTGGGATCGATAATCGATATAAGGCTCTAAATATTTAAAAGAGATCAGGTGTTGTTTGTATGACAGGCTGCTCCAGTATTGCCATGAGAAACTCATATGGGCATGCGTGTCTTAAGTCGTTCAATTATGTAAAAATCAATAAATAAGAATAACAAAATTTAGATTTTTAAAAAATTATAAAAAAGTGGCAAATTATTAAAAAATAAACAAATAATATATAAAATATAAATCAAATAATAATTTCTTCTTCTGTGCTCAAAGAAAAGCGAATTGAATATTTAATTTTTGAGTGGTGAGGGGGGGGGGAGGAATAATTATCAATATATTTAATGTTTCTTAATTTAAAAACAAATTGGAGTCTTTCATTTCAAAATTCGAGTTCAAATTACAATTATATTTCAAATTTGCCGACGGCATCAGCGTCCCCTGTCGGCAGCATTACGTTAGCGTTGCTGCAAATTAATCTGGGCTATTATATATATAATTTTAACGTGGAACAATAAATTTAAAAAAAAGGAATTCAAAAGGTTATCGTACTGAATATCAAGATAAGTTGTCTTATATTTATGTTTAATTTGATGCCAGAAAGGCTCACTCCCTAAAGACTTAAACTCAAGTGCCAAACTACCTATTCAAAGCAAATGGTTTAACTCTAGAGATGAAATCCTTTTGACATACAAGTGTATAGAGTATTAAAAAATGATCTATTTACTAGGCATCAATTGTTGATGGATCTAGCTCTAGTGAAAATTTCTAGCGATGCATCGCGATGTATACATTTATATGAGAGAAGGATTTCAATTCTAGAGTTAAACAAACTACCCGGATAGCAAGTTTGTAACTTAGGATCAACTCCAGAGAGAGATGAGCTCTAATAATATGAAACTAAGCATATTAAACAACTACGTTGATATTGCACGTCATAGTGATTTAAATGCTTTTCTAAAATTTATTTTGTTAACATTTAAAGTAAGTTAACTTAAAGTTAATTGAGAATTTCTAGGGAAAATAAAATATTAATTAAATTAGGGAGCGAAGAAATTTCTTATTTATTATAACTAATAAATAGACAAAAGGATCAGCCGGGAGGCGTTGGAATATAGTTTTTGAATATAATAAAATATTGATTTTCAAAAATGTAAACTCATTTGAAATAGTATACTTTATAAAGAGTTAAAAGTGTATACTTTAGTTTGAAAATCTCCAAAGAAAATAATTTTTGGACCCTGTATTAAAAGGGACAGTGATAGAAAGGGGGACCCTTATCAACTTAATTGAGAATTTCTAGAGAAAATAAAATATTAATTTTCAAAAAACTAAACTCATTTTAAATAGTATATTTTATAAAGAGTTAAAAGAGTATACTTTCGTTTGAAAATCTCCAAAAAAATTACTTTTTGGACCCTCTATTAAAAGGTAGAATGATAGAAAGGGGGACCCTTATCAACTTAATTGAGAATTTCTAGAGAAAATAAAATATGAATTTTCAAAAAACTAAACTCATTTTAAATAGTATATTTTATAAAGAGTTAAAAGAGTATACTTTCGTTTGAAAATCTCCAAAAAAATTACATTTTGGACCCTCTATTAAAAGGACAGTGATAGAAAATGGGGACCCTTATCAACTTTTGAAAATTTTTAGGAAAATAAAATATTAATTTTCAAAAAACTAAACTCATTTTAAATAGTATATTTTATAAAGAGTTAAAAGTGTATACCTACGTTTTTTAAAAGGGATTTTGAAACAAAGGGGCGACTCTTATCAAGATAATTGAGAATTTCTAGGGAAAATAAAATATATTATCAAGTATACACTTTTAACTCTTTATAAAATATACTATTTTAAAATAAATTTAGTTTTTTAAAACTAATATTTTATTTTCCCTAGAAATTCTCAATTAAGTTGTTAAGGGCCCCCCTTGCATCACTATCCCTTTTAAGAGAGGTTTCAGGAAGGAATTTTTTTAACCTCCAAAATCCTAGAGATTTCAAATTCATTATTTTTTGGCGTCAATAAAGAGACAATGAATGAATAGGTGGAATTTATTCATCATTTTAAGTTAAGCCAATTCTAAACGCCGAGTTGTAAAAAAAACACTTGAAAATTGCTATTTTAAGGCTCTCTCAGAGTGTATTTTAAAGTGAAATACTTAAATTTAAAAGAATTAACCCTTCCAAAATAATCATTTGATGAAAATTTTAATACCATTTTTGATTTCAGTGAAAATAAATACATTTAATTAACTAGTAAATTTCAAATTATGTCTTCTTTAGATTTACTAGCTACCATGCTTTGACACATCCACACATATAGTACAAACTACAAATGACCTAAGAGCCGAAGGTTCATAACCACAACAGACTGACAGACGAACGCCTTTTACTTTTCAATGGAACCTTAAAAATCGAATCATTATATCAGGAACACGAAGAAAGTTCTAGTAAATTAACTGTGACAAAAGATTAGTGTGCCAAATTTCAGCAATCTATCCCAATCTGTTGGAGGCAAAAAATAAAATTACAAAATCTCCGACATTTATAGAGAGAGTACCTTATCTTTAAAAAGTTTTCACATTATTGATGTGAATTTATAGAACTTATTTTTTGATGCATTAATAGTTTGATATTTATTTGAATACCAACTGCGAAGCCCGCTTTCGGCGGACATTTTGCTGGCTAGAGGGGTGTTTGAAAATTTTAAATTTTAATTATATTTTTTTTTTTTGGCTTTTCGGACTTTCCAGCCATAAACCAATTTAGGATACATATTATTATTACGAGCTTTTCGTGCGTGCCTTCCGCACGCCCTCGAAGCTCGGCCCTCCGGGCTGAGTGCCCTGACGGGCGGCATCCAAAAATTTTATTCCTCTTAAAAAACCACACTACAAATGTATACCTGTAAACTCCCGAAAATAGATAGTCTCTTAAAAGTTTCGCCTCATTTTCGTCCTGACACAGCTACAAAAATGAGGCTCTAGATATGAATCTGGAAGTATTTTTTTCCCTATAATCTACAGCATTGTGATATTTTTTGTGTGGAAATAGATTTATTTAAATAAGTGAAATCGTGTGAGGAGAATTATATTATATCATTTTTTTAAAATTTGGGATCGATAATCGATATAAGGCTCCAAATATTTAAAAGAGATCAGGTGTTGTTTGTATGACAGGCTGCTCCAGTATTGGTATGAGAAACTCGGGTATGCGTGTATTAAGTCGTTCAATTTTGTAGAAATCAAAAAATAAGAATGATAAAATTTACATTTTTAAAAAATTATAAAAAAGTGGCAAATTATTAAAAAATAAACAAATAATATATAAAATATAAATCAAATAAGATGTGATTAATTTCTTCTTCTGTGCGCAAAGAAAAGCGAATTGAATATTTAATTTTTGAGTGATGAAGGGGGGGGGGAGGAATAATGATCAATATATTTAATGTTTCTTAATTTAAAATCAATTGGAGTCATTCATTTCCTAATTCGAGTTCAAATTACAATTATATTTCAAATTTGCCGCAAATATACCGACGGCATCAGCGCTCCCTGTCTGAGCGTTGCTTCAAATTAATCTAGGCTATTATATATAGTTTTATTATTATTATTATTTAAATTTGTCTCTACCCAGGGATCAGATTTTAGCCGGATGCCTCGAGTCGGATTCGAACCCTGGTCCTCTTGGTTAGCAGGCTGGTACTCTAACCCCTAGCCTAACCCGACCCGTAAATTTTAAATAATTTTTAAACTACCACCTATTTATTTAATGCATTGTTTAAGCATGGCCAATCACTGACCTCCTTCGATCTCTTGAGACAATCAGAAAGATCACGCTGTCGTCGCCGTCGTAAGATGATTATTATTATTAAGTATAGATATGTATAATCAAGTAGAGTGCGAAGTGTCATAGTCGCTCAATTTATTTATTATAATTATACCTATAAAATCAATAAAACTCTTAAAGTAAGTTTTGTTAAATTGATTAGTTCTAAATCGACTAAGTTATTTTTCACTAAAAGTTTATTTCTTCCCAAGCTTTCATAATTAAAATAATCTATTAGTACCTGGAAAATTTCAATTTTTCGACCTCTTTCCTTTGCTGTTAACATTGATGTTATCTTTTCCAACTTCTCCAAGGTATATCGAACAAATTGACAGACTCTAATCTAAAACTAAATGTTTATTTTAGTTTTCAATCTTTATCGATTAGATGAAAATGTCAGTCAGCCTGTCTTATTGCTGCTGGTAAATGTCAGAAAGGTTAAATATTTAATAAACCAGGGTGGGATTAAATTACTTGCGAAACGAAGGTAATTTATCATATTTGAATAATTTTCCATTTTCGACATTCTGATTACCGTTTTACAACCCCTGGATGCAAGAATATCTAAATTTGACACCGCATGAAATTGAAACCACAACATCCGTAACAAAAACTTATCAGGTTTATTTTTGA
Organism: Forficula auricularia; assembly: GCA_024734495.1. Lineage (NCBI taxonomy): Eukaryota > Metazoa > Arthropoda > Insecta > Dermaptera > Forficulidae > Forficula > Forficula auricularia. Next base: position 40,149 of record JALMQS010000336.1, read on the forward strand.
TCCAAGAAATATAAATATTCTTTAAAATAGAGAAAAAGATTCGAAGGGTAGAGTTTGTTTAGAAATGATTTGCAGTTCAATAAATAAAATCTTTTATTTAAACAAATTATTCTTTAGAATTGTATAAGTGTTTAGGCTTCGGTGATTGATTTGTTTAAATGTCAGTGGCGTAGCCAGAAAATTTTCATGGGGGTGGTCAATCCCCAAAGCAAAATATTTAGTGGGAATTTTTTTTTATTAAAACAAATAGTCCAGTTAAATTGTGTTTTTACCCGGAAATTTTTGGTCTAGTTGTAATTTCTTCGATTCTTTATATTTTTGGGCGTGCTAAATTCGAATCTGTGGTTTGATAACAACATTGTCAAAAATGCCAAAAAAGGTAAAAAAATCTCATTTTTTTGGCGGTTTTTTGCTTATAACTCAAGAACTATCAACTTTTCGTAAATAACCTTACTATTCAAAATGAAAGTTCATAAAATTTCCTACAAATTTCATCACTTGGGTTTTTTTCTCCGACCAAGCGCTAGTTGCAACTTGGCGTATTTCTTCTGTTTCCGCAAATCCCAAAAACTCGCACTTTTTTTTGATTCTTGTAGGAAATTTTATAAACTTTCATTTTGAAAAGAAAGGTTATTTACCAAAAGTTGATAGTTTTCGAGTTATAAGCAAAAATCCGCCAAAAAATGATATTTTTTATCTTTTTTGGCATTTTTGAGAATGTTCCGTAACGAAATTTTGTTAGCAAACCTCAGATTCGAATTCAGGACACCACAAAACGTATAAGATCAAGAAATCAAAACTACCCAAAAACTTTCCCGCGAGTGGCCCTTTAGAGAACAATTTAACTGGAGTAAAAAGGTACTTCAAGAAATTAAAAAAAGAACATAATTCTTGATTAAACATATGAAATATATTTAATTACGGTTAGTTTGCCATAAGAAATGGTTTGTCTTTGTCGTTATTCATCCCATGAGTCCTGCCCTAGGGGGATTCTGACTTTTATAAGCAAAAAACCAACAAAAAATGAGATTTTTTTTATCTTTTTTGGCATTTTTTATAATTTTTTTGCAACGAAATTTTCTCTGGAGAGAGACGGACTGGTAGAAATTTTAATTGAAAGTAATGGAAGGCAGCCCAGAGGTAGTGAGGAAAGAAAAATTAACACATATAAAATAAGGTGTAATTTATTGGAATCCTTCCTCCTTTCCTTTCAAACCGACGTTTCGGAGGATTTTTCCTCTTCTTCAGGGTTTCAAAGGGTCAATGAATGAAACAAATAAAATGTTTCCTTCTTCTCCACAGTAGTGTTCAAAACTTTCTTCATTTGTAACAAAAGGCATAGAAAGACAAAAAATTTTTTCCTTCTTTTCTTAATTAGATCTAATTAAGAAAAGAAGGAAAAAAATTTTTTTGTCTTTCTATGCCTTTTGTTACAAATGAAGAAAGTTTTTGAACACTACTGTGGAGAGAAGAAGGAAACATTTTATTTGTTTCATTCATTGACCCTTTGAAACCCTGAAGAAGGAGGGAAAATCCTCCGAAACGTCGGTTTGAAAGGAAAGGAGGAAGGATTCCAATAAATTACACCTTATTTTATATGTGTTAATTTTTTCTTTCCTCACTACCTCTGGGCTGCCTTCCATTACTTTCAATTTAATTTTTTATAATGTTCCGTCACGAAATTTTGTTAGCAAACTTCAGATTCGAATTCAGCATACCACAAAACATATAATATCAATAAATCAAAACTACCCCAGAACTTTCCCGTGTGTGGCCCTATATTTAATTACGGTTAGTTTGCCATAAGAAACAGTTTGTCTTTGTCGTTACTCACCCATGGGCCATTCCCTGGGGGGGGGGGGTCAGGTCAGGTTCTGCCCCCCCCCCCCCCCATGACTACGCCTCTGTTAAGTTTTAAAGAGTATTGGGAGAAACCAGCTTTTATAGTTATATGGATGGAATTACACAGCGGTAATATTTTCAATCTGTGCCCATATGTGTTTTCTAAGAATGAATATTTATAAAATGATAAATATGCAAAGAAATTCATTTGTTTGAGCCCTGAGGAAGTCAACAAAATTGACTAACCGTGGCATAAAATAAAAATACTTCCATAAGCTATTGTCCTTATTTCCCTACAACAACTTATTAAGAAGGTATCTGGGGCACGGCAGTTAAGTTATTACCGCTGTCCAAAAAGTATCCTTCATTTTTTGAAATTTTATTTTAAACTTCGCTTTTTTTTGAAAACTTCAGCGAATACGGCATCATTTTCGTTATAAGAAAATCTTAAATTTCTCCTAATTCTATTGCTATAAGCAAGCTATGACTTGTCTATAATACTCTTAATTATTTCCGATCTTATATATTGAGAGTTTTTAGAAATGGATTAGTCCAGAGATTCTCGAATCATCTTTTTTTTGTATTTTTACTATTTTAATAGTTCCTCATCGACAACAATTTTTATTCTAGTAAAACTCGTCAGAACTTGTCATGCTTGAACTGGAAGATATACCAGGCAAGGACTTCAAACCTTCTATCCACACTCTTTTCGAAAAATCATTCATTTTAATTGCCCCTTGAAACTATGCAACAATTTTATTTTATTTCGAGAACCAATAGATTTTTCAAAACAAAATTTTTTTTTATAGAAATATTTGAAATAACGGATAATAATTTGAAAATTTAATGTTTTTCCTGAAATTTTGAAGTTGATATTTATGAAAATACTCTAAATGTTTGAAATCTTAGGGATGCTCCGTATCCGCATGCACAGAATGAAAAAATCGCACTTTTTGGGCTCTGGCCGAGACCCTATGTAATTTTTGCCAAAATCGTAATGTGCTTAAATTTAACCTAATTGAATAATAGAATGTGTGACTTTAACTGAGACCATGGGTTGCCTAGTCTTTACCTGAAAATCTTTTGAAGTCGCGCTTGGCGCGAGACCGATTACAATACTTTACACATGCTTCGCATTGGATAAAGTAAAAATATATATAATATGTTTAATTTTCCAAATCCCTTATCAAGGAACTCACTTTTCAGCATTTGCCACTGCCGGGTCTGATTTAATTAAATTAATTATAAATTATTCTTTTTTTATAAGAATATGTAATTATAATATTTATGAAACAAATGATACTTTTTCTGTTAATGAAAAAGCTCACTGCCTTTTTTTCTTAATCGACTTCGAGAACTATATGCCCATTTAGCTAGCCTTCAATAATTATTTTATATTTTACTTTACTTACTAGATCTCAGGAGGAATTAAAGACTTAAGAATTTTCTTTAAATAACTGTCTTTTTAAATAGTATTAAATTACCTATAATTAATTTTCTTCAAGAGTAAAAGGTTTATTTACTCCAACGCACAAGCTAAATACAAATGAACGAATCTTTTCTCTATCTATTTATTCCGATATAAATTCTAGTTCCTTTTTCTTTGTACATGGGCGAATTTCTCTGGAATAAGTATTGCCTTCATTTTCATTTCAAATAGCAAGGAAAGGATAAAAAACAAAACAACATTCGATTGAGATGCAGTACTTGATATGTTACTCGTTTAGAATAATTCTTAAATTGCTTAGGTATTATTTTATTTGAACTAGAAGACTTTCGAATGAGACCATGAAATTAGAAAACTCTCTAGTTTATTCATAACATTTTTTTATAGTAGGGCCCCCACATCGGCCTTCCGATTATACCACACCGAATGAGTGGTTCAAGGTGTGGCCACAGCGGAACGGTATAGAAACCTGTCATCTAATTTTGAAGGATACCATTTTCAAGTGATTTCTCTTTTAAATGGTAACAATATGACGTTAATATTAACATAGAAAATATGTTTGTACCTGTATGTACTCTGTTCGTTTGGTGGTTCAAATATGAAAGCGTATATCACAAATGATATCCAGAAATTTAAAAAGGGACTCTACACTATTGACCAACCTGACTCTTTTTCATTATATTTATACAGTAAAGAAAGAGTTTATTAATATAAAAATATTGTAATTACAGTGAGTGGCCAAATTATTATACTCATTTGAAAAATTATATCTTTCATACGTTTTTAAGGATTTAGCTTACAATTAAACTCATAATATCGTTTCAATTGTTATCTTTATACATTTATTTTCTTAGGACAATACAAATTCAATTCAAAATACAATTTCAATATTTATTGAATCCTCCCTTTCGAGCAATAACTTTTTGTATGCGCTGCGGCATGGTGGCAATGCATTTTTTGGCTATTTCTTGAATTTCAGGTGTATTGTGCCATGTTTTAATAATATTTTCTATCATGGCCCTTTTGTTAGTAATTATTTTATCTTTTTAAATTTCTTTTTTTAGGTCCGTCCATATATTTTCAATCGGGTTGAGGTCTGACGAGTTGCCAAGCCAGTCCTAAAGAGTTAGATTAGATTACTACTAGATTTTTTGAAAAGTTTGAATAAAATAAATTTAATATTAAAAATTGAGTGTCTTATCTCTTTGAAAAAGTGGATGGAAATTTTTTTCAAAAAAAGAACAACTTCCGGGTTTCACACCTGTGTTTTAATTATATAAGAATTTATTTATTTAAAGACAGATTAATAAGATCTTTGATCAAATTGTCTTTAAATGAATAAATTCTCATATAACTATAATAAAATAAATTTCTTCTTCTTCGAGTGCCATACCCGAAACACGTGTCGGCGCCTCTCCACATAAACCTGTGCTGAGTGTGTTTAGTGTGTTTGCAATGAGTCAATGTGATTTTACCAATAAAATATAGTATTTTTTTTACTATATGCAATCTTGTAAATTTCTTATCTATTTGTATTGTAAACATACTAAAAATTTATAATTTTTTTTAACAGTTTAGAAAACCTATAACTTAACTCTTCTTTTTGTAAATACAACTATTTTGGCATTATAAGAAACTTTCTACGCCCTTTATCGTTTTTTAGTTATCTTGGTCCTCGGAATCAATGCAGACCGATACACCGAAAAATCCTGCTTAAAAATGATTTTTCTCGTCATTTTAGATATTTATTTCTAAATACGAATATCGAAAAAAGGTTTACTTAATTCTAAATTATTTTGTACATGGTTAAATTTTAATAAAATAAAAAGCAAAATCACATTAATAAAATCGAACTGAGGCAGTAAATCGAGAAAACTTGAATGTTTTTATGGTAAACTCTACATTTTCTATTAAAAGCTTATGCAGAGTTTATCCTTTAGTACATACTTGATGGCTTACATGCTATAAGCTCTGAAGCATTGCATCGACAGGATTCGCCTAGCTCTTACGCAGCTTTCATTCTTTTGCGCTCAAAGTGTTGCCTAAATACAGGCGCATCAACGTCATAAATCAAGTTCAAATTCAGACTACATTTTTAGGATTTTAATTAGTACAGTTTTTTTTTAATGATATTGATGTGGGAAGAAGATACATCAGAAGGTGCATCCCCTAAAGGCCTGTATGGGCTGGCCCCTCCATCGTGAAAAGAACAGAGTAGAAGGAAAGAAGCCGGAATCACGAGCCAAATCTCAGAAAGTTAGATACAATCCAAGTTTTAAGGGCTTCGAGCAGTGGTAAATTCTCCGCGCGTCTTTAAATTAGGTTAAATTTATCTCCCACTTAATTATTTATTTATTTATTTATTTATTTGTTGCGTTTGGACCCTTGGGATCACGCAAAGCTTGATGTTTCTTTCTGGTTGGACCTTCCACGCCTCTATCTTTTTCCGGAACGTGTTATCGAGTTCCATGTTCAGGTAATTTTTCCTGGCCGGATGAGGTGTGTTGATGCTAAAGGTGCCCAGGTATGTATGGATTTTTGGTGTTATTCTTCCATTTTTTTCTTCCTTGACTTCGTGATGCTCCGGATCTCTCAGAATCTGAATGCCCGGTTGCCACTCGAGGGTGAGTGGATTGGTTACCACCTGGGGTAATCTTGTTTTTACCTCTCACGATTCATGGTTGCTTGTTACGAAATTTTGTCCTGCGCATGCACGAGGTTTTGTAGAACCAGAGATTGTCAGTTTCTGGAGCCGAGGGGCCGGTTTTTTATTATTTTCAAATAAATTCACTTTGCTTCTTGCTGGGATCGAACTGATGAAGTCTAGGTTGATGTTCTCCTAATCAGATTAGAAAAGTTGGTGATTTAACCGATTGCGCTACCGACCCCTCTATTTTTATTATTTTTTATTAATTATTTATATTTTATAATTCCATATTTTTCTTATACGTGCAAAAAAATTGAATTAATTTAAAATGAAAAAAAATAATTCAAATTCAAGTTCGATTTCGGACAAGAACTACAATTTTCAATTATTTTTTCACTGGCTGATTTCTAGTTCGAGTTTCAAATTCCGTTGCTCTGTGATTTACTGATGCTGTATAGCAGTGCACATACACACTGACTATACAATTTTCGGGCCAGTTTTGACTCTGATGCCAACAAAACCCGCTTAATTTTTCTTAGCTCAGTTTCTATTTCTTAAGGGATTTGAATACTACTTTTGGAGATGTTCTAGCATAATTAAATTTTAAAGTTTTGGAGATAGAACTTCGAATACTCAACCTTTCGAAATGCTTGCTTCGCTATGTAAATTAGAAAAGTTAAACTATTAAAATAAAATGTATGTAAAATTTAAATAATTAGCTTGCTGAGGTATTGAATATACTCGAAATTTTTTCACTTTCATTTATAATATCGTTATAATTATGATATATATGTGGGATAAAGCATTCCTCTCCCTAGGTTAAGAACGAAAAGTCGTAAAAAGTTTGTTCTGATGACAATAACTGATTAAATGTTGAACTCGCAAAATTTAGAACTTCTGGTACAAAAATATATTTTTTGAATAGCTTTGTTGAGATCTTCAGGTTTTGTCATAATAAAGAACACAACAAATAGACGAGGCTTTAATTTCCAATTCTAATTGTGATATTTGGAGTTAGTAAACGTGTTGTAACTAATAAGTAAGCTGAAATTTGCAACATATATGAGGCATGATAATAAATTGCACCACACTGCCAAGTTTCGACATTCCAGCTCAAGTCAATCGCTGACATTATATTGCTAAATAGTAAAAATTAGCAAAAATTGAACCGATTCTTTTAAATATTTACACTTTTCTCTAATTTATATAAAAAAGAAACATTATCTTAAATTTATTCTTTAAAAATTAAATTAATACTTCTTTGACGAAATATTTAAATTTAAAATTAACTCTCCTCAATTTATCGTTAAATTGTTTGTACATTGAGAAAATTTAATTTAAGAGCTATTTAAACCAATTGTTCTTTGATCTTTGTGGTCTGGAAACATCCATTTTAAACTATTTCTCATTTGTAATTGGAAAATATCAAATAACGATTTGTCGAAATTGATGTTAACTGGAATTTCCGCGTTGGGCATAAATTTTATATAAAAGTATTATTAAAAAAAAATCTTTATGAAAAAATTGCCTTCAAGGATTAAAATAATACTTCTTTAAATTAATTTTAATATTTTATTGTTTTAATCAAAAAAAAAAAAACTTGCGTGATTAAATAAGCCTATATTAATTAATAAAGTAAAGGGTGTGTAGTTTCACAGTGAATAAAGTAAAACTCAAGGAGGTTTATACAAACTCAATATATTTCGGATTATTAGTCCATCATCAGGAGTTCACAGGTTAAAATATTATTTGAACATGTTCAAAATCAAATATTAAATTAATTAGATCAGAACAGATCCCCTAAAAATTAGTATTTTCGAATCGTTAGAAATTTTAAAATCATACAATAACTAACCAGAAAAATTCTTAAATCGGAAAATCGAACTTTCGGAAAGCAGTATCTTAAAAATAGCCGCCCAAATAAAAACCTCAATACCGCCACTTACAGCCAAAAAAAAGTATAAATGATGAATCATAATTTGCCCAGACCACATGTAAATCTCACTTGCCATTCATACATTAATTCCTGTGAATGAATTGTAATAGACTGATGAAGAGGGCAACGCTCTCAAAACTATAGTCTCATTATAAATAAATTAAAAATTTATATAATTCCAGCAGAAGACACACTCTTTTATTGTCTCTTTTCAAAGGAAAGAATATATTTAATAATATTTCAATGGACTTTGGATTACAGTTTAGCAACGTTGCAGTTTATTTCTTTAATTTATGGCCTCAAATATTTTGACCATTTAGAAAAATATTTTCTTGCAGAGAGTAGGATAGTTGTTGATTTTTAAAAGGAAATCAATTGAGGTGCTCTAGTATTTGTTAGAGAAGGGAAGATTCCACGAAATATCAGTTTCTTAAAGAGGATATGGAAATAACGTTATAATACGTAAATTGATTTATTCAGAATTTCCGGTTTTCATTATCCTAGAACTGCCTTTCCAGCAATTCATTATTTATATCATTTCATTTTATGCAGTAAGTATTCTTTGTGATTTGATTTTTATACTCGATTCTGCTTACCTAGCCAATAACGAATTTCTAGTTAGAAATAAATTTTACGAATTCAAATTTTGTAATATATTATTTGATTTGCAAGCAATGCCATAAAAATCCTCCTTCTCTTCGATTACATTTTTAACCGACTTCAAAAAAGGAGGAGTTTCTCTATTCGACTGAATTTTTTTTTTTGTGTCAATGTTACCTCATATCTTCGCCATTTGTGAACCGATTTTGCATTGGGTTCAATCTAGCTTTCGATTGGTCCCGTTTTTATCATTAGTATTAGACCTTTTTTGTTAGGTTTGTTCAGGCCTAACATCATCGTTTATGAACCGATTTCGATGATTCTTTTTTTATTGGAAAGGGGGTATCTTAGGGATGATGCCATATTAATTTGGTCAAGTTCTGATGATATGATCAACGACGAAATAACGTAAATCTCAAATTCTTATGAGCAAATTATCGAAATTATGATAAATAAAATCTTTTATAAAACATCTTATTTAAAACCCGCAAACATTTTGAGAGAATTTCTATATTTATGAATTGAATTTTATTATCATTTTCTGATTCATTCGCCTGACGCTTTCTCTTACGAGATGCATGCAAGGTATTATATTAAGTCACTATTAATAACATCACTAACAAGAAAAAATAAAAATAATTTTTATAAAAAAAATAAAACCGATTTCAAAAAACTTAAATGCAACAAATAAAATAATAATGACTTAAAAATAAAATAAAATACACTAAAAGGTATAAAATAATTATCTAATTTAGTTACAACTAAACGACGAAATATTAACATGAAATTACTTTTTGAAGTCGGTGCCAAATATATACATTTTATGAATCGCACTCTACGGATCTTACTTAGTACGTTTGGCGGGTACGCTGGCTTATATATTATATTATCTTATAGTTTGTTTGGCACCGACTTCAAAAAGTAATTTCATGTTAATATTTCGTCGTTTAGTTGTAACTAAATAAGATAATTATTTTATACCTATTAGTGGATTTTATTTTATTTTTAAATTATTATTATTTTATTTGTTGCATTTCAATGTTCATCCATATAAAGCTTTTTGAGGAAAAGAGGCGACTCATTTTCAGATTTTAATGTAGTTAGGTTTAAATATATTAATAAAAAATTGCAATAAAAGAAATATTAAATACAATTTATATTATATTTTATAGGATTTAAATTTATATACAGTGTAAGGTAAATAATTTAGAGGGGGGATAGGTTCGTCACACTATCTACTTCCCTGGTATTCTCTAGATCTTTTTGACCAGTGTATTTTTTATTAGATTATTTTTTGTCAAAAAATTTAAATCTTCGTTTTACTGGCTAGGCTGTCAAGAATTTATATAAAGCGATGTTTATATTTTGAATTTTATTAAAGGCTAATTTCTATTTCCAGACAGAACACAAATTAAATGCCCGAGATGAATTTTTTCCTTTTAGAAGAGTTAGAAATTACCTAATGTTAATCCATGAACATTACAACAAACAAATATTGCTTTATATACGAGTATATACATATATATTATACTAACGACAACATAAATTAACGCACACATGACATTCATCTGACACCTTATCAATAAATGATGAGAACAATGTTTTTGTTAATTAGTGCACTTGCATATTGTACGCTGACACAAAAAGCAAGGAAATCATTAGGAGACAATAATATTTGAAAGCCTGATGATGATGAATGATGGGAAATAATAAGAAAATGGAAAAAATGATTGGGGAGATGATTAGCGCTTTATTTATTAATGAATTACTCATGGAAGGTGAAAAAGAATATAAATAGGAAAATAGAAAGCTTTTCTCATTTTTGAAGTGATAATTTCTTTTGGGAGGGTAAACCGCTTCGTTACGTCGAGAGGCCAGACACTTTACCACTAGACCATGGGACTATTTTAAAAATCTTTGCTTTTTACTTTTACAAAAATGAATATTTTTAAATTAGACTTTATTATAAGTGTGGAAATAATTGAATATATTATATATAGCTATGTATTTTATAAATAGAATTTATTGAATATATCGAGCGGCAAATTTGAAATATGTATAATTGAATTAAACTGAAAGAAAGACAACAATTAATTTTAAATCCAGAAACGTTAAATATATTAATAATTATTCCTTTGCCCCCCCCCCCCACTCTTCTAATTAAAATTAAATACTCTTTTCTCCGGGCAATTATCCTTGCAATTGTCTTCCTAAAAAATACTTGGTTGGTGAAAGTTATCACTTCTGTCGCGCGCCCCGAGACGCACACATTTTTAAGAGGAATTTCTTTTTTTTTTGAAATATTTCACAAAACGGCCAAAGTTATTTTATTAAAAAAATTGAGAGAAATCGCAGTGTTAGTGCTTACAAAAAGACTTGGATGTTAAACGGTGAAAAAAATATATTTTAAGAGATATACATTATTTTGCAACGAAATTTTCTCTGAGAGAGACGGCTGGTAGAACTTTTAAGTGAATGTAATGGAAGGCAGCCCAGGGGTAGTGGGAGAAAAATTAGCACATATCAAATAAGGTGTAATTTATTGGAATCCTTCCTCCCTTCCTTTCAAACCGACGTTTCGGAGGATTCTTCTCTCCTTCTTCAGGGTTTCAAGGGGTCAATGAAGGAAACAAATAAAATGCTTCCTCTCTCACAGCAGTGTTCAAAACGTTCTTCTTCTTTAGCAAAGGCATAGAAAAACAATTTTTTTCCTCCTTTTCTTAATTAGGAAGGGAGGAAGGATTCAAATAAATTACATCTTATTTGATATGTGTAAATTTTTCTTTCCTCACTACCCCTTATTTTTTTGTTCCAGTATGTTTATATTTTATTTGCTACTAGCTCAAAAATCAATAAAAATATGAAAACGAGAATCTCTTATTTAATTGTTTTATAGAAAAACTAAGAAATGTTTGGAATCCAAACACACATACTTAATTATACTCTTTACTTTTGACTTATTTTAAGAAATTATTAATATCTAATAAAGTATAATTTTTCCGAAATTACCTTATAGATCTTTTTTATTGGTCTACACCGTGATTCTGTACAAAGAGGTGTAACTATTTTGAAATATTTTGAAAATACTAAGCAAAAAGAGCTATTTTTTCAATACAATTACAATTAGGTATATGTATATATTATTTTTTTTAAAATAAATATACAATTATATTAGTACAGTTCTTCATATAAAATAATAATAAAACGTTGATTAAAAATTCAAATCTTTAGGGAGAAAAATCTCCTTTTATAATTAAAAAAATTAGAAAATAAATATCTTTATTATTCTTTCATAAAGCAACATAGTTTCCAATATTTCAGTGATGGGAGAATTTATACCAAAACGTTTTGATTTTAATAAGTATTTTATTAAGAACTAATTTGGTAAGATAGTGTGATCTATTAAATCCGATGGAATGGAATATTTTTAATTATATGTCAGAAGGGTTGTTTTTCACCCCCTCGGGAATCGAACCCGAGTGCCAGTAACAGCAATCCGGGCCATCTGGCTCACCCTGCGAGGTGCGAATCTCTCTGACATATGTAAACGCGTTAAATATTTTACTCAAAGATTGTTATCTTAATTTGTAAAATTTCGCGATCTAGTGATTTTAAATTTAAACATATAGCCATGCCATATAATTTAAATAAAGGTTGTTTAGAGTTTCGAATTTTGAAGAGATTTAAAATTCGAAGGGCAATGGAATGACTTTTTCTAATTGAATATGAAAGATTTCAATTTGCCGATGGTAATAGATTCAAATTTTCTTAGAAAATCATAAGATAGTGGCATCTATTAAATTCGATGGAATGGAATATTTTTAATTATCTGTCAGAAGGGCTGTTTTTCACCCCCTCGGGAATCGAACCCGAGTGCCAGTAGCAGCAATCCGGGCCATCGGATTTAATAGATGACACCGAGGGGTGATCCGCGATTGGAAGTAGGTGTACACCTCTTTGGAAGTATTTTGGAAATACTTGGAAATTTTTGGAAGTACTTGGAAGTATTTAGAAGAACTTGGAAATATTTGGAAGTGCTTGGAAATATTTTGAAGTAGTTGGAAATATTTAGAAGTACTTGGAAATATTTGGAAGTACTTGGAAATATTTGGAATTACTTGGAAATATTTGGAATTGCTTGGAAATATTTGGAAGTACTTGGAAATATTTAGAAGAACTTGGAAATATTTGGAAGTACTTGGAAATATTTGGAAGTACTTGGAAATATTTGGAATTACTTGGAAATATTTGGAATTACTTGGAAATATTTGGAATTGCTTGGAAATATTTGGAAGTACTTGGAAATATTTGGAAGTACTTGGAAATATTTGGAATTACTTGGAAATATTTGGAATTACTTGGAAATATTTGGAATTGCTTGGAAATATTTGGAAGTACTTGGAAATATTTGCAAGTACAAACGGAAGTAGGTGTACAGCATATTAGATCGCGGTTCACCCTCGGATGACACCATGTTATGATTTTCTAAAAAAAAAAACTATAGGTATTAATTTAATATAATAAATAATCAAGAATTATTTTTGAAATATACCTACAATGATATAAAATATTTTAAAGGGGCAAGTGTGTGGTAAAGTCATTTGATGTGTTTAATAATTTGAGATTATTATTATTTTTTTTTAAGATTTTTATTTTATTTATTTATTTTTTGAAATGAGAAGAGCTTAGAAAAAGTGTCGGTTTGTTATGTACTTACATAGAAGAGAGGAAAACGATGAGCTCGAGAGAAAAGAAATGGACTACAAGAGAAAGAATCTACGCTAGAGGAAGAAGATAGAAAAAGTGATAGTAAAATATTAGGGAATGAATAGCGAGTGATAAAGAGCGAGTTTGGTGTTTTTCGGCAGCGTTTAGCAACCGCGATGCTGGTTTGCCGTGGACGTCCGAAGAACTGTTGCGTATCAGCTCTAGGAGTACGGTGGGCTGAGCGCGGTCCCCCGCGCCGAAGAACCCCGATTAGGCGCGAGGAGGGCCGAGGCACAGCCTCCAGGGATCCTTTGGTCCATCCAGCTAGTTAATTGGAATTTTCGGGCTTTGTACCTGGCCAAGAATCAGTTGGAATAAGTTGGTTTTATTATCATGTGAGGTCTATATGATTAATGTTTATCTCACCTTTTCTCATCAGCCTCTTTACCCTTGCGGAAGCTTTGGAATAATATTTAACTCATCAGATGAAAATTTTCCAAGACTTGGTACGCTTTCTATAATAAACTTCCAATGGTCCCAAACAATATATGGGATGATTAATAATTTTTATAAAAAAATAAAACCGACTTCAAAAACTTAAATGCAACAAATAAAATAATAATAATTTAAAAATAAAATAAAATACACTAAAAGGTATAAAATAATTATCTAATTTAGTTACAACTAAACGACGAAATATTAACATGAAATTACTTTTCGAAGTCGGTGCCAAACAAAGTATACCTATAAGCGAGCGTCAAGTGCGATTCATAAAATGTATATGTTTGGCACCGACTTCAAAAAGTAATTTCATGTTAATATTTCGTCGTTTAGTTGTAACTAAATAAGATAATTATTTTATACCTTTTAGTGTATTTTATTTGATTTTTGAGTTATTATTATTTTATTTGTTGCATTTAAGTTTTTTGAAGTCGGTTTTATTTTTTTTTTTTATAAAAATTATTTTTATTTTTCTCTTGTTAGTGATGTTATTAATAGTGACTTAATATAATACCTTGCATGCATCTCGTAAGAGAAAGCGTCAGGCAAATGAATCAGAAAATGATAATAAAATTCAATTCATAAATATAGAAATTCTTTCAAAATGTTTGCGGGTTTTAAATGAATGTTATAAGATTTTTTTATAAAAGATTTTATTTATCATAATTTCGATAATTTGCTCATAAGAATTGGAGATTTACGTTATTTCATCGTTGATCATATCATCAGAACTTGACCAAATTAATATGGCACCATCCGTAAGTTACTCCCTTTCCAATAAAAAGAATCATCGAAATCGGTTCAAAAACAAAGAAGTTAGGCCTGAACAAACCTAACAAAAAAGGTCTAATAACAATGAAAAAAACGGGATCAATCGGAAGCTAGACTGAACCCAATGCAAAAAAAATTTCAAAATCGGTTCACAATTGGCGGAGATATGAGGTAACATAGACAGAAAAAAAAAATTTTAGTCGAATAGACTTGATCCTTTTTGAAGTCGGTTAAAAATTGGAGAAAAATTTTCCAAGACTCGGTACGCTTTCTATAATAAAATTGCAAGGGTCCCAAACAATATATGGGATGATTAAAAAAAATAAGCTGACGTGTTCTGATGTGGCCATCCACTTGACTTTACCATACAACCTGGCCCCTCTCTTATATTTAATAAAATTATTTATAATAATGTAAGGGAGAGGGGTTAGTTTTTCCATGTTTAGACTCCTGGGGGCCCACTGATTATATATACAAAATTTGGTTGAGTTTGGTACAAGAGCCTATATTTTCATTTTTTGACAATACAACCCCCCCCCCCCCCCCCATTTGGGAAGTTAGTTTTTGCATTTTTAGACTTTTGGGGTCCCACTGATTATGTATACATACAAAATTTGATTGAGTTTGGTAAATGGCCAAGATTTTCAATTTTTGACCCCCCCTCCCCATTTTAGGCGGTTAGTTTTTGAATTTTAGACTTCTGGGGTCCACTGATTATGTATACAAAATATGGTTGAGTTTGCTCAAATGGCCTAGATTTTTAATTTTTAACCCTCCTCCCCCTCCACCCCTCTTAATTTTTGGTTGATATGCACCAAAATCTAATCAGCTCTTAATCTCAATGGACCAAAACTACGTGTGAAATTTGGTTTCGATATTCAGACTAGTTTTTGAGCTAGCTCGTCCACAAAAATTTGGTAACGCACAGACTAACAGACATTTTGACAAAACAATTATTATCTCAAAAAATATAATTTTTTCGATTTTCACTTATTAAAGCTTTTTTTGTAGAGCAAAATTCCATGGTTTTGCTCAATTTTTTAAATCAAAATAGTTTCAGCCGTTTTTGAGATATTTTGAAAAAAAAAGAAGGAAAAAACACTTTTTTCATGCAAGATTACAATACTCGAGCATACCCTGTATGGTAAAGTAAAAAAAGAAATATAAAATTTTCCAGTCAGGTGGTCAGATTTTCTTATATGTATTCCGTATGACCATCAAAATAATTTTATCAAATTAAAGAGTAATGACTATAATAGTTTTTAGTTAATAGAGTAAATGGGTGTAGGTAGTTTCACAGTGAATGAAATAAAACTCAAAGAGGTTTATACAAACTCAATATATTTCGGATTATTAGTCCATCATCAGGAGTTTACAAGACAATACTAATAATAATTGAACGAGTGGTCGCCATTCTTGACATTCAAATCATGGTTACCAATATAACAAAATATAACATTCAAATCTTACACAAAGAAAAACACCAATGAAAATTTAAAATTTAAAAAAATTTAAAAAATTGTTTTACAAAGATTTTTCTTTTTTAATTATAAAATATATAAATGTAAATATAAGAAATCTAAGTAAATATGAATATTAATATAAATAAAAATTACAAGTATAAATATAAAGTCTTTTTAGAATTAAATTAGAAAGTAAAATTACAAATTTAAGTCATAGACACAAAATTAATTATAAATATCAGTTTACAAATAAGCCTAAATAACATATAGAGATGAAGAATTAAGATAAAATATAATAGGGATAAATTAGATGAGATAAATTACAATATACAACAATTTTTGTGGTTATCTCATATATCAAAATGTCATTTATTTCAAAGACTGAAGGCGCGTGATTTGAATTTAATTTTGATTGTAATTTGGGAAATAGTATATATTTGAGAGAGACTGAGGTTAAGTTTTTTAATTTTTGTTAATTAGTAGATCTATTATTGTGGAATTTCTAGACCTGTTAGAATCAACCGAAATTAAGAAAGCTATAATTGAAAGATAAAATTCTCAATAACCAGCAGGACATTAGAAATTCCACAATAATAGATCTACTAATTAACAAAAATTAAAAACTTAACCTCAGTCTCTCAAATATATTTTCCCAAATTACAATCAAAATTAAATTCAAATCACGCGCCTTCAGTCTTTGAAATAAATGACATTTTGATATATGAGATAACCACAAAAATTGTTGTATATTGTAATTTATCTCATCTAATTTATCCTATTATATTTTATCTTAATTCTTCATCTCTATATGTTATTTAGGCTTATTTGTAAACTGATATTTATAATTAATTTTGTGTCTATGACTTAAATTTGTAATTTTACTTTCTAATTTAATTCTAAAAAGACTTTATATTTATACTTGTAATTTTTATTTATATTAATATTCATATTTACTTAGATTTCTTATATTTACATTTATATATTTTATAATTAAAAAAGAAAATCTTCGTAAAACAATTTTTTAAATTTTTTAAATTTTAACTTTTCATTGGTGTTTTTCTTGTGTAAGATTTGAATGTTATATTTTGTTATATTGGTAACCATGATTTGAATGTCAAGAATGGCGACCACTCGTTCAATTATTATTAGTATTGTCTTGTAAACTCCTGATGATGGACTAATAATCCGAAATATATTGAGTTTGTATAAACCTCTTTGAGTTTTATTTCATTCACTGATGAAACTACACACCCTTTACTCTATTAACTAACATCATGTTTCACCTAAAACCTACACCACTTTCCATAAGTAAAACTATAATAGTTTTAGTTAAATAATTTAAGAATCTCTTTAAGAACCATTCTTTAAGGCTTAAATATTTAATTATTTAACCGTAACCATAATCAGGCTCTATTTTGCCGAGAGTTGATCATTCTTAAGGAGAAATCAATGAGGAACTTCTGTCTTTAGATAACTTTGTGTTATGTACCTATGTGGATTTAAACTTGTTAATAGAGAAATGGTTCCTACAAAGTTGGAACGACATTTTAAGACTAAGCATGAAAATCTTACAATCAAAGGTAGAGATTATTTTGATAGAGTTTTAATTACGAAAAACAAACAAGCAACCTTTTCAATAAAATTGCGAAATTATCAGATAAATCTCAAATAATATCATACAAAATAGCAGAATTAGTAGCTATGAAACAAAATCCACATATCATAGCCGAATCACTTATTTTACCAGCATTCTTTCTGACTCAAATATAGGGTTAATAATACAACTAAAAGTAGTGATTTTGAATTATAACTGCCTAATTCTAATACAATAACTGATGACAAGCTTGTGTATTTCATATTAACTTAAATAAGTGTTCAGCTAATAAAAATTGCTCACAAGAGTGATCCGCACCCTAAAAAAGGTTGGAAACCAATGTATTAACGACGTTACCTAATATAACTCAGTTTCAGTTCGCTCTTCCCCCTACTCTCACATGCGCAGAAAAACAAAAACATTTTCACTGCGTCGTTTCTTGGATCTGGCAACATTGCATTCTTACCGACGCTGAAAGACAAAGAATAAAAAAAACCCCCTTCATAAAACAGCTCAATGCAAAATTCTAGATGAGAACAGTATAGTATGGTAGTTAGGTTGAGAGAATTAGCTAAAAATTTCAATTGCACCAGCTGCAGAAGTTTTTTAGATATGGAAAAAATTGAGTGATGTTAGTGTGACGTTGCCAAGTCACCATCTCTCACTGCTATGCCATGAGAGAAAAAATGAAAACAAGCAAAAGTACCTAACTTTTAACATTTTTCATACAAAACGAATACCGCTTGATACAATTATTTTAACAGGAAAATATTTGTTATATCTTCAGTTAATAATTTTCGGTTTTTCAAAATAATATCAAGAAAATTACGATTGTTATTTAATGAAATGGTCGCTTTAACATACATCGGGATAGGGTTTGCGTGTTAAATGTGCAAATTTCAATGGACAATATTTAAAAATTTAGTTCCGCAAGGACTATTGAAAAAAATTTCTACGTAAAAAGGACACTTATAAATATGTGTATTCAATGGATTAAAAAAATTACAAGAAAATCTTTTTATTAGGAAATGTCCTTAAACCTTTTATTTTGCATTAGTTGCTTAGTTAAAAGGGTTTGAATGAGTTCAGAACTCACCCAATATCTAAAAAAAATAAAACAAAGTTTTTATCAGCCTATAATAAACATTAATAAAAGTAAATAACTAAGAGTACTTTCGTAGATTAGTGTTCACAGTGCACGACTTTAACTTATCCCTTTATATTAACACTTATAATAAAATAGTTTAATCTAAAAAAGTTGGTATTTCAAATATTTTAGAAGATATAAAGTACGAAACCTTCAGTAAGGGTAGGACTCACACTTGTTTAAATTATTAATAGAAATTTTGAGAACTATTTTATGCTAATGGTGAATTGAAGATAAAATGTTTTCTTATCCTTTCCCAGTAGTTATATATATATATATATATAATCCGAATGCCAGAGGCGATTTTTTTTCTCAGTCCATCCATGAATCTGACCACTAAAGCGTTAAAAAATTCAATTAACATCTAGGTTAAAAAGTTAGAGTAATGTTTGTATATCAAGAAAATAAAAAAATACGAAATTAAAAAGGATAAAATAAAATAAAAATATAAAAAGGCAAAATATTTTAGCTGTATGGCGTGCGGTTCTTAACATCTTGAAAAAGAATTATTAATTAAAGGAAAAAGTTAAAAACTCATAATTTATTTTAAAAAAATTCAAATGTACTTTTCAATCTAAATTCTAATTGAATAAGAGGCATTGTTAAAAATATCAAAAGTTGAACTTCTTTTTCCATTCTCAATTAAGTACGAATGCCTAATGATATTATATAAATTAATTTTTTGATTGAATGATGAAAAAGATTTGAAAGAATTTAAAACTACCTTAATAAGAAGATTCTGATTTTTTTACCGACTTCAAAAAAGGAGGAGACTCCCAATTCGACTGATTTTTTTTGTCTGTCACCTGATTTCTTAGCCAATTGTGAACCGATTTTGATTATTTTTTTTTGCATTGGGTTCAGCCTAATCATGCCTATTCTAGTCCTAGATCTAGCTCAGAATATATATATTAAAAAGAATATAGAGAATTTTATTTGTGATTTTTTGAAGTGGCAGATTTAATTTTCTACCATTTGTTAATAATTAAGGTACAGTCGACTCTCGATAATTCGAAATCCAAGGGACTACAAGAAAAATTCGAATTATCAAGACTTCGAATTATTAAGATTTTTTATTATATTTTTAAAAATATGTAGATATGAGCGTACATAAATTTTATATATAGGCTCAAGTAAAAAAGTAAAAATAATGAAAACGACAAAAAAGAACAAAAAACATTGCTAGTGAAATTTCGAATTATAAAGAGGGGAAGTGGCCTAGTTCGAATTATAGAACGTTCTCTCCCCCTCTTGTTACGAAAAGGATTTTGAGTTATCGAGCATATCAAAATACACATCATTTTTTCGATTTACCGAAGTCAACAGCTGAAAAGTTCGAATTATCGAAAAATTCGAATTATCGTGGTTCGAATTATCGAGAGTCGACTGTATTTATATTTTCATACATTTTATTACTTTACATTAAACTTAACATTTTTGTTTTTACCCGGGATACTAGTGTACCGAACTTTTTACGACTTTCAATTTTAAAGTTATTTTGGTTATTACAGTCCAGTCAGACACACAGAAAAAAAAATTATGACTGAAAATTATTTTTCAAATTTAAAGAGATTTTTAACAAAATGGGGGAAAAAATTCAGTAAATTTACTACACACCTGAGAGGTATTGATTCTAGTGGGAGTGATTAGTATTTCTTTACTTCTTTATAACTAACAAGTTCTGTTCTAATTCAAGTAAAAGGGTATTTCTAGAACACCTACTATTCGACTAAAACTTGTCAAGACTTGTCTTTTTGACTATTGGAGCTTTTTCCTTCATAATTGTAAATAGCAAAACAAGGATTGTTCTGTCGGTGGACATTTGTTCAAAATACATCTTACTTTTTAGAAATTTCTTCATTGATTACATTTCGAAGTAATCGATTTTAACTGTCATTGAAAATCTTACTATTAAACTAGCTGCAAGGCCCGCCTTCGGCGGCCCTCTTCCTAGCCAGGGGGCACGCCCCTGGACCCCAGCCCATGAATCCCCCCCCCCCCTCCAACCCCCAAAACCCCTCCAGCACCCCGCACCATGCACCCGTTCCCAACCCCCGCCACCACACCACCACCCGCACCCCACCCCGTGCCCTCCAACTCTGCGTACCACCCCCCCCATATAGCCCCCTGGACCCCCCGCTACGCCCCTGGACCCCCTGCACCCCCACCCTACTTTGCCTCACTCCCTCACCCCACCCCCATTCCAACCCGCGCACCCCATACCCTAACCCATGCCCACTCCATTCCACCCCCGCATCCACCCTCCGCACCCAGTTTTTGCATTTCTAGCCTTCTAGTGACCCACAGATTATGTATACAAAATTTGGTTGAGTTTGGTCCAAGAGAAAGAATTTTCATTTTTTGACCCTCCTCCCCATTTTGGGTTGTTAGTTTTTCCATTTCTATCTCTCTAGAGGCCCAGAGATTATGTATACAAAATTTGGCTGAGTTTGCTCCAACGGCAAGAATTTACATTTTTTGACCCTCCCGGGTGGGTTTTTAGAGAAATTGTTTTAAACAAAAGTTGTCAAAAATCACATCCCCTACAACTTTGCTTATCATAAAATTTGCCGTTGGGTTAATAGTTTAGGAGTTATTTGATAATTCTTATTCGTGCGCCCCCCCAAACCCCCTTCTGGGGTCAAAATATCAAAACGTTATATAGCTAAAAACGTAAGTTAGAAGACATCTGATGTAAATATGAAATTAATCCTTTCAGCCGTTTTTACGTGAATCGTGAGCAACTTTTCGCGGAACCCACGGAAACAGACAGACAGACAGACACACAGGAATTTTGTTGAGGGTGTTTTCGTTCATAACTTTGCTTGAAACGTGTGCAACCAAAATTTGGCGTGATTTAGAGCAATGTACAGACAAAACCTTAATTTTATATATATATATGAGCCAGATTCTTTTTAAAAAATTCAATTATTTATTTATTTACTGTTTAATGGTAGTTTCTTTAGTTTATTAAATAAAATAATTTTTCGAATTTTAAAATGATATCGTAATAAATTTAATAAAATATCTTAAATTGAAATTGAGAGGTATTTTTTAAACGCCATAAACGGACCTTTTTCTACCCGAAAGAGACATTTTATTGGTTTTAGCGTGAGTTATACCTGTTCATATGTTTATATATTAGTTGACTATCTCTTTCTGGTTTAAAATTTTATGTGTTAATAAGTTGGTGCAAACTTAAGTACTAATAAAAACAAAAATAAAATAAAAAAATAAAAAACTAATAACAAAAACGAGACGCAAGGGGGGGGGGGTGAAAGGAAGGTTTCGCTCACAGGCTGTGAATCATCGCAAAAGCCAGACAGAGACCCTGGTCCTGATGGGTTGTTATTTATTTATTTTTTAACTTAATAAATATACTTTTGAAAAATTGCTTCTACTCGAAACGAATTCTTAAATGAAATTTAACTAAGTAAAAATAGGGAAAAAAATTTATCCCTCGGTACTCTCTTCTTAATTTAACGTTTTGAGTCAAATTTTAGCTAATTAGCTAAAGTAGTTCAAGACATAGAGGTGACTGTAGGTCAGTGGTTAGAGTGTCGGGCCGCTGTCCTGATGTATGCTGGTTCGCGACTGAGTCTAAGCAGATATTTGTAGTCGCTACCTCTTGGAAAGCAATGGCAAACTACCAAGTGTATAATTGCCTAGACAACCTCTCCAAACTAGCCGTTCGGAATCGGCGTTAAAAAGTAGGACCCGTATATCTGGGTAAAACAGCTAAACACATTCAGCACAGATATATGTGGAGAGCCGACGCCCGTTCGGGCATGGCACTATAAGAAGAAGTTCAAGACGTTTAATTCGATATTTTCTGATTTTCTGATCAATCTGATGTTCCGAAGATAGAAAGTAGAAAATCAGATTTTCATTTTGGAAATACAAACATTAAGATACTAGGACGAGCTTTATATGAGCTTAAATATTGTATCGGAATTCAGACAGACATGATTGAAAATTATTATTTCATATGTTTCTGACATTTCTAAACATGAATAAGGAAAATAAGCCATCTCATACCTAGGGTTCAGAACCTTAAAACTTACAAAATACTTGAGCTTTAAAATCCGTTCTTATTTGAAGTTGATAAGGAGAGAACTAGTATATTTAGGGAATTTTTTATAATTTTAAATTAAGTCTCGGTCTGACTGGTTCAAATATTAACTAACAATGGTCAGTTTGGGACTTACTCACATCGACATTTTAAAATAAATTAAATTTTAAAACAATTCTACTTGAAGAGATATTTACATGGATATACGATTTAAGTAGTTTTTGGAGATGGACTAATAAGTGAATTTAATGGATTTCGACGAGGCAGTCCAAAGTTCAAAAAAGAGAGATAATTAAAACTATATTTTTTATTAAAAGCTGATGTTTCGGTGGTTTATTCCCTCCTTCTTCAGGGTTTTGAATACACTAAATTCTGCTGAGATTGAAATACAATATAATATTGTTGCTGCCACTGATTGATTGATTTATTTTTGCTCTGAGATCTACTGATCTCTTTGAGCATTTCTCGATTATTTACATTGAAAATTTACAATGATTCATAATTAATTGATTAGAAAATATATTGTAAAGTAAAGCAAAAAGACCAATGAAAAAAAATAAACAACATTAGAATGAATTTGAAAACAAAAAATATCAAAAAAACAAAAATATAATAAAAATTATAAAATTATTATCAAGTATATTTCTGCAAAGAACAGACGATAGTGCACAAAAAACACCAGAACCCACTCAATCCGAACTTTGTGCGCTCGTGTTTGAATAAGCGCACCTTGAACAAGCGAAGCAAGAGGAGATAAAGGTGAATGTCACATTGTATTCAGGGGCGGATTTAAGAGACCCAGGGCCCCTAGGCACTTGACATTGCCCCCCCCCCCACGATCTCGAAGCTATTTTGGAAATTTAGCAAATTAAATGCACTAGTACAGAACATATTTTTTTTTTTTTTTATTCAAGAACATTGTATTTGAAGGGGCATCTAGCCTTTTTAATGTACAATATTAGGCCAATTTAATTACAAAGAAAATAAACATTATGATACAAACAGATCAAGTAAGAGAAAAAATCGATTGTCTAGTCGGTTTACTGACGATAGTTGAACGTGACAACGTCATAAGAAAATACCATTCCATCAGTATTTGGTCTTAAGGGTTTGGCTACTGGCCCGGCAAGCTTAGTTAGCGCTTGGGTTCGATTCCTAAGGGGACGAACCTCTCTGATATGCAATGTAAAAATATTTCAACTAATATCTATGATGTCCTTTAAAGTTAAATTCATTTAATAATATTATATACTGGGTTGATTTTTGAAATAATTTCCATCTTTTTTTCAAAAAAAGACACCCAAAAAGATACTTAAGTCTTTGTTTTCACTGAATAAAAGTTGTTGTTCAATTAGTTACTTAATTATTTTTGCAAATTTAATTGTAATTTGTTGTAAAAAAGTAATAATTTTGAATAATTTATTATAAGAATAAACTGTGATTAAATTATTGTTCATAAATCTTAAATTTAAAATTTAAAATTTGGAAACATCATTAAAATTTTTGTAACTGTAGCTTTTAAAAAGCCTGCCTCAATCTTTGTCGCTCGTTCCACGCTCTCGCTTGCACTTCAAGCCTTAAATGGAACGCCTCAGAGCGAGGTAACGCCGCATGAGTCATGTTTTTTCGTGCGTGCAGCTGGCTCCATCGAATTATAAGACGTTGTCACGTCAAAAAAAAATTAAAAAGTGAAACAACAATTATATGAAAAAAAACAATAAATATACTGAATAAAGAGAAAAGAATAAAAGTAAAAAATGACATGATATATATATATATATATAGGATATAGATAAAAGAAGAGAGGAAAAAAGAAATTTTTAATCGACTTTAATGAGTTCAATAAACATCAGAATAATATAATCTATGTTACTATATAGTTACGTTATTCTATAAAATTTATACAATCTTACGGCGAACTTTCTTCTGTGCAAAAGAACGAATGACGTCTTCATAGTCAATTGACTGCATTATTTCTGACTCTATGTACATTACAGAGAGTAAATTGAGCCTGTTCTCTCCTATGTTAGATCTTAAGTAATTCTTTACTCTCTTTAGCGCTGAAAACGACCGTTCTGCTGAGCCGTTTGACGCTGGTGTACACAACAGCATTCGGAACGCAATTCCTACGTTTGGATAAATGTGCTTATGTAAATGGAGCAGCAATCCAACGTAAAAACTCTTAGTAATTTTAATGAGAATGTTAAGCGATATTTGTTTAGCCAGAGATTGTGATTGCATACTTGTATGATATTTGTAATGCCTGTTGTAGATCCCTTGTGATCTTTTTAGGTTGAAAAAAAAAAAAGATTCCGCAACCGGGGCCCCCAGGTCGGCTGGGCCCCTAGGCCCGGAGGCCCGGGCCTTGTGGGCCTAGGCGGAAATCCAGCACTGATTGTATTACCTTCACTGACTCTTTAAAACCCTGAAGAAGGAGGGAACGAAACGTCGGCTTTGAATAAAAAAATAGTTATAATTATCTCTCTTTTTTGAAACTTGGACTGCCTCATCAATAATACATTAAATTTACATGGATATTTTACAAAAAATATTTTATTATTTAGGCCCTACAATAAATTTGACGGTTCCCAAAATAATATTTGGTTAAAATTTTAAAATAATTTTTTGCAACGAAATTTTCTCTGGAGAGAGAGGGACTGGTAGAGAACTTTTAATTAAAAATAATGGAAGGCAGCCCAGGGGTAGTGAGGAAAGAAAAATTAACACATTCCCAAATAAGGTGTAATTTATTGGAATCCTTCCTCCTTTCCTTTCAAACCAATGTTTCGGAGGATTCTTCCCTCCTTCTTCAGGGTTTCAAAGGGTCAATGAAGGAAACAAGTAAAATGCTTACTTCCTCTCTCGACAGCAGTGTTTAAATCTTTTTTCTTCCTTAATTAAGAAAAGAAAGGAAAAAAATGTTTTTCTATGCTTCTGCTAAGAAAAAAGAAGTCTTGAAACCTTGAAACCTTGAAGAAGGAGGGAAGAATCCTCCGAAACGTCGGTTTGGAAGGAAAGGAGGAATGATTCCAATAAATTACACCTTATTTTATATCTGTTAATTTTTTCTTTCCTCACTACCCCTGGGCTGCCTTCCATTATTTTAAAATAATGTTTGATTTCTGGGAAAATGAATAGATATAGTTTGTGAATTTCAAGTTTGTTTCTTATTTACTTTAGCTACAGTGCTCTGAAAGACAAACAGAAAGTCACATAGTAATAATACTTTGAGCGGACATCTTAAAAGTAACAAGCACTCAATATTATCAAAAGGGGCAGATATTTAGATTATTTAATAATTTTTAATTCTAGGAGAAAGAATTTATAAGATAGGCTGATCTAAGCAAGGGACTGTACCTGCTCTTGACATATTGATATTTACCTCTAACTTCGTAAGGTTTAGCGCCGCCTAGATCAGATTAGATATGTATTCAAATAGAACATTTTGTGTTGCGGGTTGCATTTCCAGGAACTGAAAAGTAAAACCTTCCTTTCGGAAAAGAAATAGCATTTCAATGATGAAGATCGATTCTTTAAGGAGTTCCTTTCGCTCCAGTTGAGTCAAAAGAAGTGTAGTATCTAATATTTAATAAAATAAGTTAAAATACAAATGAAAAATAATAGAATTAAATAAAACCGACTTGAAAAAAATTTAATGCAGCAAATAAAATAATAATAACTTAAAAATAAAATAAAATGCACTAAAAGGTATAAAATAATTATATAATTTAGTTACAACTAAACGACGAAATATTAACATGAAATTACTTTTTGAAGTAGGTGCCAAACAAACTATATAAGAGAGAGTGCCCGCCAAACGTACTAAGTAGGATCCGTCGAGTGCGATTCATAAAATGTATATTTTTGACACCGACTTCAAAAAGTGATTTCATGTTAATATTTCGTCGTTTAGTTGTAACTAAATTAGATAATTATTTTATACCTTTTAGTGCAGTTTTATTTGATTTTTAAGTTATTGTTATTTTATATGTTGCATTTAATTTTTTGAAGTCGGTTTTATTTTTTTTTTATAAAAATTATTTTATTTTTCTCTTTTTAGTGATGTTATTAATAGTGACTTAATATAATATCTTGCGTGCATCTCGTAATAGAAAGCGTCGGGCGAATGAATCAGAAAATGATTAATAAAATTCAATTCATAAATATAGAATATTCTCACGAAACGTTTGCGGGTTTTAAATGAATGTTTTAAGATTTTATTTATTATAATTTCGATTATTTGGTCATAAGAATTGGAGATTTACGTTATTTCGTCATTGATCATATCTCCAGAACTTGGCCAAATTAATATGGTACGACCCCTAAGGTACCCTCTTTCTAATAAAAAAGAATCATTAAAATCGGTTCATAAACAAAGAAGTTATGCCTGAACAAACATATCAAAAAAGGTCCAATACCAATGAAACGGGATCAATCGGAAGCTAGACTGAACCCAATGCAAAAAAAATCATCAAAATCGGTTAACAAATGACGAAGATATCAGGTAACATAGACACAAAAAAAAAATTCAGTCGAATTGAGAACCTCCTCCTTTTTTGAAGTCGGTTAAAAAATAAATAGTATGAAAGCCGTAAATGTTTGAAATAAAAACAATTATAAAAAATTATTAAATACAAAGTTAGTTTGATTTATTCAAATCAGCTTATAATAAGTCTTGTATGATTTGGCAATGCGTTGTATTAATAACTGTTTATGTTTATATCCAAACATAAAATTTATGTTGAATTTTTTTAAAGTAAATATCTAAGTAAATTCGTAGGTCAATCATATATTCTATTGCAAAAAGAAACCTGCATTTTTCAAAAACAATTTTTAGTTTTTTTTTTTAATCTTTATTTACTTAATCAACTAATAGTAGTATAATTCAAGAGAAAGTGTCAAGATAATTTTCATAGAATCTAAGAAAATGTTTAGATTTTAATTTATTTTCAAAAATTTGCTCGCTAATGTGTGATTCAAACTTCTATAAAAAATAAAGTTATAGTTATAATCTAATATTTTTTATTTAACATTGGGGGCGAAAGGACCTCCCTAAGTGAAAAAAATTTGCAATATATCACCTCATGAGGCAAGTCAATAGGGCGGAGTGAAACAACCCTTCTGACATAATAAAAAAGAGGGGTATAAATGAAAAGTCTAGCTAGCCCTTTCGACCAAACTCAACCAAATTTTACATATGGTACATATTCTGTGGGCCTCAAAAAGGCTAGAAATGCAAACTAACCATCCAAAATGGGGGAGTGTCAAAAATGAAAATTCTAGCCCTTTTGACCAAACTCAACCAAATTGTGTATACATATTCTGTGGAACCCCAGAATGCTAGAAATGCAAAAACTATCCAAATTGTGTAGACATAGTTTAGACGAAAGGGCTAAATTTCGTTTTTAGCCCCTCCCCCTTCATTTTGGGTGATTAATTTTTATTTTTAGCCTTTTGAGGTCAACAGAATATGTATACAAAATTTAGTTGAGAGGATTTGATCGAAAGAGGCTAAATTTTTCCTCCTTTTTTCGTCTGATATAATGTTTAAAACACATTTAAAAAAAAATGGCTTTATGTTCTTTTCAAAAATATATTCAGTTTTCTAGTTAATTTTTCATTTTTTATACCTCTTCAAAATGTGTTGATCTTCTTACCCCACCCTGTATATGTCGGATATGTTTTGCTTCGAAGGACAGCTATTGGCCCGGATTGGTTTTGATACATGGATTCAATTCTCAAGGAGTAAATACAGTCATTCTGACATGTAATGAAAATTTTTCTAACAATTTGGTCAAGAAGACATTTTTCTTGATTTTTTATGAAATTTGATTCTAGTAGTATTTTTAACGCATAATTTGTACTTTTATAATCAATATGAATTCTATACCCCGGCAACCAAGGGTAATATTTTTTATTAATCATCATCATCATCATCATCATCAATCAGCCACTTTTTTCTTGTCCACTGTTGAACATAGGCCTCCTCAAATGTCTCAGTTCTCTCGATCTTTTGCAACTTTTACTTATTTTGTCGATATTCTTCTTATATCGTCTGTCCATCGTGTGGGAGGTCTACCTCGGCTTCGCTTATCCTCCCTTGGCCTCCATTCAGGGATTTCTTTGTCCATCTGCCATCCTCCATTCTAGCGATATGTCCAGCCCATCTCCACTTTTGTTTTGCAATGCGTTCAATGATGTCGTCTACTCCAGTTCGTCTACGGATCTCATCATTTCTTACGCGGTCTTTTAAAGATCAAACCAAGCATTGATCTTTCCATTCGCCTTTGTGTTACTTTCGCAGTTTTTCCATTGATATTTTTGTGAGAGTCAAAGTCTCTGCTCCATAAGTCAAAATTGGCAAGACGCATTGGTTGGAAACTTTCCGCTTCAACGTTGTTGGAATATCTGCCTTAAAAATATTTTAAAATATTTTTTTATTATAAATATTTTAAAATATTTTATTAATAAAGATGGTAGAATTAAGGGTTAAAGAACAATAATGAAAGTAATAAATTAAGGACATTAATTTATTAACTACATTATCTAGCAAGATCGATATTGATTTTTTTATTTAGATAAAACATTAAAAAGTTGACAAATGATTGACATTTATTAATCATGAAATTAAAAGTCTCGAATTTATATGGAGTGAAAAGCTTTTAAAACATAACGCGATATGTCTGAGTGAGAAGTCAAACAAAATTAATCGTAAATGATAAATCCTAAAAACATAATAGAGATATTTCAAGCACTTTTAAATTGAAAATTAAGCTTTTTGAAAGCAATTAGATATATCAGTTTTTTAAATTAAATCTATCTTGGAAAGAAATGTTAAAAGATAAATAATACCAAATAGAGAAAAAGAGAATATGTACTATGGAAGAATTGAGAAAAAGACATTCTTATTATCTCCTCTTCCTTAATTTTAAATGTAAATAGAAATTTATATTTTTTAAAGAACAATTGATAATCTCGAAAATTTAAATCAACTGGTGTGTACACCACACGAATTTCACTAATAACATATTCTTCTTCGAAATTATCCTAACCAAGTTGCCCCTTTCAAATTAATCCACCGTAAACGTAATCATAAGTCTCTTTCGAGTTTCTAAAAAAGAGATAAAATAAGCTCACATGTTCTGATGTGGCCATCCAATTGACTTTACCATACAACCTGGCCCCTCACTTATATTTAATAAAATTGTTATAATCATGTAGAGGAGGGGTTAGTTTTTCTGACATAGACTCCTGAGGGCCCCACTAATTCTGTATACAAATTTTGGTTGAGTTTGGTATAAGAGCCTAGATTTTAATTTTTAACCCCCTCCACCCCCGCATAATTTTGGGTCGATATGCCAAAATCTAATCAGCTCTTAAACTCAATGGGCCAAAACTGTGAAATTTAGTTTTGATATTCACACTAGTTTTTGAGCTAGTTCGTCCACAAAATTTGGTAACGCACAGACTAACTAACTAACAGACATTTTGACAAAACAATTATTATCTCAAAAAATATAATTTTCGATGTTTACTTATTAGAGATTTTTGTAGAGCGAAATGCCCTGGTTTCGCTCAATTTTTACTCAAAATAATTTCAGCCGTTTTGAGATATTTCGAAAAAAAAAGAAGGAAAAAATACTTTTTATTACTGATATAAATACCAATATATACATGCGACAGTAAATACATCGATAATTCGTAATAAGCGGAATTTTGCCAAAAATTGTAAATATATTTTACAAGAGAAACAAAAAGGGACATCTCTGCTGGCATAGTAACATATACACATATATCTCGGGTATTGATATATCTGTGTATATATTATTTATTTGTTGAGACTATAGTTTCGAGACTTAGTACTTTATCATCGATCTTTCTTCAATTATAATCTTTAATGAATCAACATTTCTGCTACTGCAACAACTTTTCAACGATATATTTTCGGGTATAAAAATACAAACCAACCTTCGAGTAAGAGTACAAGACCAACTGTTTGCCATACTGTTATTGGCTGATTGGCTTAGCTACAGTGCTCTGAAAGACAAACAGAAAGTCACATAGTAATAATACTTTGAACGGACATCTAAAAAGTAACAAACACTCAATATTATCAAAAGGGGCAGATATTTAGATTCTTTAATATTTTTAATTCAAAAATAACTTTTACTGTACGTGCTGTTGACATATTGATATTTACCTCCAACTTCGAAATGCTTAGCGCCGCGTAGATCAGATTAGATATGCATTCAAATAGAACAAATTGTGTGGCGGGTTGCATTTTCAGGAACTGAATAGTATAAATCTTCCTTTCGGAGAAGAAATAACATTTTAATGGAGAAGATCAATTCTTTAAGAGAAAAATTTTATTTATCACTTAAAGTTTTAGCTTTATTTAGATTTAGCTTTAAGCTTAATCGTTCATAAGGAAAACTATTCATTAATAATGAAAACTTTGTACAAACTAAATTTAATTTCCACTAAAAAAGAGGAACGTGACGAATGCAAAAATATAATTAACATTTTGAGAGCTACGATTTTATAGTGCTTGTTGCCTTTTTTCCTTAACTATTTGAAATCAATAACCCTATTTCTAAGGCCCTATACCATGAACATATTTACTTACAGAAAGTTAGTTATTGATTTCATTTGTTTGATTGCTCATATATCAAGGCACTTTTTTATTATCCTGCCATGCTATTCATATGGGCTTTGCCTCAGTTTGAGTAGAAGGACCCCCGACAAATTTTAATACAGGACCCGTTTAGAACAAGCTACGCCACCGAACAAAAATTCTTAAAATTGTTTAAGGTAGTTGTTTCGCGACAATATTAGCAATAAGCTTGGTCTCCTATTTAGGTCTAGACGCTGTTATACTCCCAGTCAACTTCTTATACTGTATAAGGCTCAAATTCGTCCCTGTCTCGAATATGGCTCTCATCTGTGGAGGGGTGCCTCCAAGCATTCTCTTGCCACACTGGATGCAATTCAGAAGCGAGCAATTAAACTAATAGGAGAACCGGCTCTAACCAACTCACTCGACTCCCTGGCTCACCGAAGAACCGTTTCTGCCCTTTCCCTGTACTACAGATACTATCACGGTGTCTGTTCAGTCGAGCTGAAATCAATTATCCCCCCTAATGCCCTCTTTACGCGAAACACGCGGTTTTCTAACGCTCAGCACCCCTTCGCTGTCAAATTGATAAAATTCGAACAAGCGCTTTCGCCAACACTTTTATCCCTTTGACCTCCAGAGACTGGAACTCGCTCCCTGCCACCATCTTTCCCGCGACTTATAACCTTCAGCTATTTAAGACCCGTATCCACAGATACCTTCGACCCCCGCCCAACCCATAAAATTCTTTCTTCTTCTTTTTCACGATGGAGGGGCCAACCCAGGCCTTTAGGGGTTGCACCTTTTTTGGTGTAACTCCTTCTCTCATCATTATATAAGAATAGTGTATATAGTACAGATACAAAGATTCATAATTCATAAGCCCAAAACTTTTTGCTGTTTATGTACCACTACTAGCTAATCCCGCGCTCGTTTGACAAATCTGGCAACACTGTTCGAGCTTGTATATATTTTATCATAGAAATTTCAGATAAAGTACATTATAAAGGGAGATTTATTAAACAAAAAGTTTTTAATAAGCGATTGAAAGCTGTTGCGACAATGGCTGAAGCGAAAAAACGTCAAAAAAAGTACTAAAGCTAACCTACTTTTTAGGTTAAATAAATGCTTTGTTGCCAGCTTGTTTTTAGTGTACATTTTTCATTAATTATTTATTATTATCTCAGAAACTGTGTTGTAACTATGAATTAAAATTTTCTTAAAAAAATATTAGTTATTGTTTAATGTTGGTTTAGTTTTTTTATAACAATGGTAAGTAGATGGTATAGTAGTGCAATGTAAAAGAGTCTGAAAAACGCTATCTTTGGAATTTAATATCTACGGAACTATATTGTTCATAAATTTCGTTTTGCCACCAATAGATGCACGTATTTAAATATTAATCTGTCTAAAATCCTAAGAAAACCCATATGGTGAAACAACTATCTTAATTGTATCTCTAGAACTTGAAGCAATATTGCATAAATAGAGTTGGGTTTATTAATAGATTCTAATTAGAAGCGAGATTTCAAGTGAATGAATTTTAAAGAGATCCATGAAAATGTTCATGATTTATAAAAATGAATCCAAGGCAGCTCTAAATGGGCAACAAGTTTGTCGTGAGTGCTGTCCTTGGAATGAGGGTGCTGCAGATGGTTGGCTGGCTACATGCATCATTTATTTATTTATTTAGATAATTTTACGGACTAGTAGTCCACTTACAAAAATGTCAAATACGTGTATAATGAGTGTTATATCAAGAAAAATAAAAAAAAAATTTTTTTTTTTTTTTTTTTTACAAAGAATTACAAAATAAAACATCAAAATCATATATAAACAATGCAATAAAAAATACAATAATCTATACTCGAACAATAAATATAATTAACAATAAAAGAACTATCACATGAAAATCATACAGAAAACAATAATGAAAAGAAAAGCAAAAGATAAAAGAGAAACATACATAAATAGGTACATAATTCAGTATTACAATGTTTACGGTGCTGGTGGGGATGTTCACATAAATTCATTCAAAACAAAAACAAAATCTCGTAAAAATTAAGTAAAGACAAAATTCAACAAAGATATGCCATTCAATAGTTTAATAATAATAAACCAAAAATAAAGCAATGCAAATCACTCCCATCAGACTGTCATAAATTTTCGGAAAAAATGATCTTTGATTTTATTTTTAGAGGTGTTAAATATGTCTATTTCCCTATTGCTATTACCTGTTTCCAAGATGCGATTTGTGCACGAGTACTTAAGATATGAGAATCTCTGACAAGGAGTAAAAAACAGCAGTGGATTTCGTGTCCTGTGAATACCGACATTGAAAGTGACCAGCTCTAGAAGCTGAGAACTATTTATTTTGCCACTGATGAGATCATGAAGAAGGAGGAAATCAGATTGCTCTCTTCTTAAGTTAAGAGGCAAAAAATGCAGAGTGAGATATAGACGCTCATAAGACAAATCCATAGTTGGAACATGTAGTTTATAGGCAACATATCTTAAGAATTTCCGTTCTACCCGCTCCAGTTTTTGGATATGAATCTTGCAATGAGGTGACCACACCGGACTTGCATACTCTAATCCACTTCTAACAATCGAACAATATAAATTTTTTAAAGTAAATATGTTAGAGAAATGCTTTGTATTGCGAATGACGAAGCCAAGGAGCTTCATAGCGTGATTAGATATTTTCGTGATATGATCAATAAAATTAAGCGAGCGATCAAATGTTACACCAAGATCTTTAAAAGTGGAGACGTCTTTTACTTCAGAACTATCACCATCAACATAAACATGCTTAATTTTTCTAGTACCTCTAAAGTAAGCCATAGAGAAACATTTATTAAAGTTGACCTTTAGGCCATTTCTACTGCACCATTCAATAAGCTCCGTAAAATTTTCTTGAAGTATATCTGCATCCTGACTATTAACAACTTCGCGATACAGCTTGAGGTCGTCCGCAAAAAGTAAGAAGTTTACATTATTGAAGGAGTGTGCAATATCATTGATAAATATCAGAAACAACAAGGGACCTAGATGAGATCCCTGAGGAACACCAGATTTTGCTTCGATGACATATGAGAGAGAGTTATTTATTCTAACTTGGAGTCGTCTATCATGTACATAGCTACCTAACCATTTCAATATCTGTCCATCAAAGCCAAAAGCTTCCAATTTAGAGACAAGCAAATCAATGTTTACCGTGTCAAAAGCTTTGCTAATATCTGTGTAGACCACATCAACCTGTCTATTTACAGTAAACGAGGACAGGATAGACTGTTCAAATAGAAGAAGATTTGAAGTGGTTGATCTGTTGTGTCGAAATCCATGCTGTTCCTCAATGATAAATTTACTACATAACGGTGAAATAGCATCGCAAACAAGAGAGTCAAAGAGTTTAGCTATAGCAGATTGATTGCATATGGGACGATAATTCACAACTTCAGATGGGTTACCTGATTTTAATAGAGGTTTAATATAGCTTAATTTCCACTTAGTTGGAAAAACTCCAAAAGTGAGAGATTTATTAAAGATAAGTTGCAATGGTACAGCTAGGGTATCAACATTTCTTAAAAGAAAAGAGGGAATCCCATCCGGGCCTCGATCAAGAGTTGGTTTTAAACACTTCATTTTTTTAACTATGTCAGCCAGAGGCAGCTGCACTGAAGACATATGAAAACTACTCAATTCAGAAAAAACAGAACACGGAAGACCGCAGTCGGAATAAACACTAGCAAAGTAGTCAGCAAAGAGATCCACCGAATCATTCACTGAAAGACTGGTATGGTTTATATAATTAACCTTTTCAGGAATCTCAGGCGAAGATCTTAAACCCCTTGTGTAAGACCAAAACTTCCTAGGGGCAGTGTTCATCGAAACTTCAAGAGATTCAATATAATTTTTGAAACATTTTCTTTTTAATCTCTTACACTCAGTCCTAAGTTTAGTGAATTCGTCATGAATTGACTGTAAGCCCAAAGTTTTAAATCTTTTATGAATAAGTTTCTTTCGACAGTTTAATATTTTTAGCTCTGTTGTAAACCATCTCGGATATGAATTACTAAAAATAGTAATCTTGGGCACGCATTCATCAATAAGACCTTCAAGAAAGTCATAAAACACCCGTACACAAACATCCACAGAAACATCACCAAATAAATTTTCCCAGTCGATTGAGGAAATTTTATCATTAAAAATAGTGTAATTCATAGCTTTAAAGTTTAAAAGATGAACAGGTCTATTACAAATTCGTTGGGGTGATATAAAAAAATCTATATTGATGACAGGGTGATGGGAATCAATTTGAACCAGGCAATCGCCTGGTTGAAGTTGCTTTAATGAAGAGGATCTAACATTACTAAATATTAAGTCTAGGATACTCCCATTCGAATTATGTATCACATTTAGCTGAGTGAGATTAAAATAGTTTTTAAATTCAGAAATTAAGTTGTAGGTTTGTAAGCAACAGCCATCTTTCTTAACAGATCCGTTTTTATCCCAATCTATCTGTGGAACATTATAATCCCCAAATATTATCAATTCAGAAATATGATTTGATATACAAATTTGTTCTATCTGATTAAAATGTCTTTCGTATACATCGGTAGAAGATTGAGGTGGAAAATATGCACAAACGAGGAGTACTCTTTTTGAACCCATTTTGATAGTAACAAATAAATGTTCAATAGATCTGTCCACATCAAGCAAAGAACGGCTTTCTAATTCATTTTTTACAGCTAGTAAAACACCACCACCTCTAGATTTGTCACTATTATCACAACCTCTATCACATCGGTAGATAACATAATTATTAAAACCTAGTTCACTAGATGAGATATCACAAGTAAGCCAGGTTTCAGTTAAGGCATACACATCATGAATGTCATTCACAGCTGATAGTCTAAGATCGTCCAGTTTTGTTCTTAATCCTCTCACATTCTGGTAGTATGCAGAAAAAATGATGTCCTCCTCCTGTGTTATTAGTTTTTTGAAATTATAGTAGGGATGCCGTTTCTATATCGAATGATTAAGTTGTCTTCGCCCTTGCTCCTTCTCTTCTCCAATTCATCAACCAGACTCTTCATATGATTTCGTTGTTTTAAAGTTCTGTCTGGAGCTATTGATATATCTTTTTTTTTTGTAAAATGTGCTTTAAGTCGAAGGACAGAGAGAACATTATCAGATGAGGATAGCAATACCTTAAGAGGCCGTATATAGTGTCAGTTCGTTCAGTGTATTCGTTCAGTGCATTCCATCTCCGGATATAGCTATTGGACAGGACACCTCGACAACAAATCTAACCAGACTGTGTCGCTTTTCAAAAATTACAACCGTTTTCGCAGTGAATTTGGCTTGGAAACATGCTTGGCAAATGGAAAAATATGGATATATTATTTCATTCCAAAAATAGGTTTATGTTAATTTTTTTTTTGCATTTTATGTAACTCTCATTCACAAATCTGCAATAAAAAATTCAATATAAAATTTGAATAGTTAAAAGTAATATTTAGTCCAGTTAAATTGTGCTCAGATGGGCCCCTATGGGGAAAGTTTTGTGATAGTTCTAATCTAAATCTGAGTTCTCCCACCAAAATTTCGTGACGCAACTTTGTAAAAATGAAAACCACTCATCCTAGAAACTTGATTCCCATCTCATTCTTTAGGAAATTTTATTGACTTGAACGTTTACTTGGACCACTTTTTTGATAAAACTCTTAGATTTATAGATATCTAGCATTTTCCATGACAGAATATGATCCGAATCCTCAAAAGTGTCATGGAAAATCCTAAATATCTAAAAATCTAAGAGTCTTATCAAAAAAGTGGTCCAAGTAAACGTTCAAGTCAATAAAATTTCCTAGAGAATGAGATAGAAATCAAGTTTCTAGGATGAATTTTTTTTCATTTTATGAAGGAATAACTGCGATTTTTTGCAAAAAATTGCAGTTTTTCAAAACTTCAACCTCATTGCGCCACAAGTTACAATTAATCAATTAAGATGAAACTTTGTTTGAATTGTATCAAATTTAATCTAGTTTAAAAATGTATAGAGTAGTATTTGTCGAAAACATGCTCTTTCGTGGTCAAAATAGGAAAAAATCTAAAAAAGTGCGAGTTTTTGGGATTTGCGAAAACAGAAAAATACGCCAATTTTCAACTAGAGCTTGATTTTTTTTTCGTTTATCGGCGTGTCGATACACGCGCTTGAGCCCAACGGTTGGTCGGAGAAATAACCTAAATAATAAAATTTGTAGAGAATTTTAATAACTTTCATTTTCAATAGGAAAGTTATTTACGAAAAGTTGATAATTTTCGAGTTATAAGCAAAAAACCGCCAAAAAATGAGATTTTTCAAGTTTTTTTTCTCCATTTTTGACAATGTTCCGTCACGAAATTTTGCTAGCAAACCTCTTATTCGGATTCAGCACACCAAAAAACATATAGGATCAAGTAATCAAAACTATCCCCGCGCGGGGCTCCTTTAGAGAACAATTTAACTCGACTAAAAAGTGGAGTGTTGAAATATATTTAATTACGGTTAGTTTGCCATAATAAACGGTTTGTCGTTGCCGTTACTCATCTCATGAGCCCTGCCCTTGGGAAAGGGGGTTCTGACCCCCCCCCCCCGTGGCTACGCCTCTGATTTAAACACGCAGTAAAAAGCTATATAATTGAATGAAATGGGGCGATAGATATGTCAGATGGGTTTTCCACATAGGGTTGTCAATTGGTCCAGAATGCTATTTTTAGCACTTGGGTTCAATTCCCGAGGTGATGAATAAAAACCCTTCTCATTTGTAATTAAAATGATCACTTCCAGCACAAATTTAGTAGATGAATAAGTCTCGTAAATTCTCTAGTAAAAAGTAAAATATATAAATGTACTAATTCAAAAGTCAATCGGTGTCCGGATATTATTAAAGTAAAAAAATGACAATGACATTAATAAATATAAATAGCAATTTAAAAAGTCATTGCTTCTATTTTATGAATTGTTACCATTATAATTTGTTCTAATTAAACTTTTTGTACTATTTGAGCTTTGAAGCAAATATTATTATTTATCCATTTAGAAGCGGAATGATTTCAAATGACAAATAAATTGACTGACAAAATATATCTATATCTCCGAATGACAATTTAAGTGAGACAAATTACCTCGTAATACGCATAGTAATACAATGTTTGATATTTCAACAAACAAATGTAATAATCCAATATTGTGTTAATAAAATGTGTTATTACTTTTATAATTTCATTATTTTGAACATTTAGTAATTTGTTTTTTTATTTCCATTAACGATTCCTTTATACATAGCCCTCGGAAAGGGGGGGGTCCAAGTGCACCTGTTGGGCCCGGGGCCTGGACGTGACATGTTTGGGAGTATGTTCGAAAAAAATGCATAGGGTGACCAACTTATTCCACTTCATAAAAAAACACATACTTATTCCATAATTAGGGCTCACTTCAGATTTTGGATTTGGATTTTTCAAACCATGATCGCTATGCAAAAATAAAATATCTAGATTAGGGTGACCATTTTTTCCGTGGTCAAATTCTTTATTTTTTCTAAAAATTAAAATTTAAAATTATAATATTTTCAACTAAAAAAACAAGAAAAATGAAATATACTATAAAATGAACCTATAATAATGAAATTTTTCTGGCGCCAAAATTAGGGGAGGGGGGTCAAAAAATAAAAATCTAGGCCATTTGAGCAAACTTAACCAAATTTTGTATACATAATCAGTGGGACCCCAGAACACTAAAAATGCAAAAACTAGCTGCCCAAAATTGGGTGGGGGGGGGCGTTTTAGGGCCAAAACATTAAAATCTAGGCCCTTGTACTAAACTCAACCAGAAGTCTATGGTAAGGTCAAGTGACAGACAAAACCCCACTCATTGTTACTCCGACGATAGCACTCTGCACGGCAAACCCTCACTTCCAAATAATCGAATCAATGTTGCCTTCTCAATCACTCTCGATCTAGACAAACTGAATAAATGGGGCTCTCAAAATTTAGTTAACTTTAATGCAAACAAGACTCAATGTTGTCTAATTTCTAGGCGCGAAAATAAAAATTCCCCTGATATCAACTTCGATTCAAATACCCTGAAAATGAGTGACTCCATGTTGGGCGTCTCTGTCGCATCTGACCTGTCTTGGAATGAACACATCTCCTTTGTGGCGAAATCTGCAGCAAGGAAGATTGGCTACTTATTCAGGTCCAAGCGATTTTTCAAGCCCCACATCTCACCATCTACAAGGCCCAAATCCGCCTCTGTCTCGAATATGGCTCTCATCTATGCAGAGGAGCCTCTAAATATTCTCTTGCTTCCCTGGATGCAATTCAGAAACGAGCCGTCAGGCTAATTGACAATTCTACCCTCACCGACTCCCTCGACTCGCTCGAAGAGATGTCTCTGCCCTTTCCCTTTTCTATAGATACTATCACGGCAGGCGCTCTGATGAGATAAAATCAATAATTCCCCCCAAAGCATGCTTTGCACGTAGCACGCGTTTTGTCTACTCCCAACACTCTTTCGCGGTCAAATTAGAAAAGTGCCGGACCACTTCATTCGCCAATACGTATATCCGATATCATCGAAGAAATGTCTCTGCCCTTTCCCTTTTCTATAAATACTATCACGACAGGTGCTCTGATGAGATAAAATCAATAATTCCCCCAAAGCATGCTTTGCACATAGCACGCGTTTTGCCGACTCCCACAACACTCTTTCGCGGTCAAATTAGAAAAGTGCCAGACCACTTCATTCGCAAATACGTATTTCCCCATGACTTCAAGGAGCTGGAACTCTCTTCCAGTCTCCATCTTTCCCAGCACTTATAATCTTCAAACCTTCAAAACCCGAGTGCATAAACACCTCTCACTTAATCAACTTTCCCTTCTCTTCGGTAATGCAAGGGTCTTTCGAGATCCATAGTGACTGCATCTTTACTGGTGCACCCGATTTCATTAAAAAAAAAAAAAAAAGTGGATGGTCATATCAGAACGTGTCAATTTATTTTTCTAAGAATAGCAGACTTGTTGATTCATAAAGTGAAATCTATGAGGCTGTCTTCTGCTTGATGCAAATAAACATATATGTATATTTGTTCACAGAGGACAATCTCATTGATTTCTCTTTATCAAACTAAGTGTTAGAAAATCCACAATACAATTGGTATTTGTCCCTTGTATAGAACCACCTTTTGTGCTTACTTTTTCGAGTTAATTTAGACTATTTTACAGGTGGCTATTGTTCTTAATGATCTAACATTAATTTTAAGCAATTATCTATGTTTAATTCCTTTGATTATTGTTCCTATAAATCACCTGAACTATTAAATAATTTAGGTTAATTGGAATTTAGATTCTCTAATTTAGTATAGTAAGCCACAGTTCATTATTTCACAAGATCATTTAAACTTAAATTTATCAAGTGGATATCTATTAAGTTTAATTCTATCTATTCGATTTCTCTGTATGCGTTAGAGTACTAAATCTTATTCAGTCGAAGGAAATCAAGTGCGAATTGCGTTACATAAATAAATTTTTTTTTTTTTTTTTTTTTTTTTTTTAAGGGCGCATCGACTGCTAGGCCATTAGCGCCTCAGAAAACTTATCTTATCCATTTAATCATCTGTCTCAATCTAGTTTTTTTTTTTTTTTTTTTTTTTTTCAGGTCATATCCATCTGTCCGTTGTTTTACAGTTTACGCCAATAGAGTTCGAAATAGTATTCAATAAATATCTAATAAGTGATATCAACAATAACTCAAATTAAATTTAGAAGTCCTATTCTATCTAAATACCCGAATAAATTTTCAAAATTTTCTTGATTTCCTAGAAGATTTAGGATAGATATATTTCCATATTAAATTTTAATCTTGCAGAACTATATAAGGGATACATCTAATACATAGTCCACTGTGATTCTAGAGTTGCATATAG
The DNA here is from genome assembly GCA_024734495.1 of Forficula auricularia. Classification (NCBI taxonomy): domain Eukaryota; kingdom Metazoa; phylum Arthropoda; class Insecta; order Dermaptera; family Forficulidae; genus Forficula; species Forficula auricularia. The sequence goes on from JALMQS010000336.1 coordinate 81,461, forward strand.
AATCACAGTGGACCATGTATTAATTGAGTGTCCTTTATATATTACATAAATAATAAATAAATTAAAGAGTAAGGATAAGGGAGCCCAAGAAAAAAGAATGGAGCCCTTGAGTAAAGCAAGTTCCATTACACCCCTTGAATTCGATGCATTTGGTCAATAACTTTTGATAAAATTAGGTCAAAGACGAAGCAAGTAATGAGTTGAAGAAACTAGAGGAACGCTGGCCATCTGCCCGAGAAAGAATTTAATGATTTCGCCACCACTTTCACAAATAATGTCAGTCGGTTCCAACCGGATCTAATCTAAGAGAGAATTCGATAATACAGAGGTTGGAGTTCTTTATTCGTTATAGAAAATTTTTGTTTAATTTCAAAAACCATTAACTGAAAATAATTACTTAAACAAACTTTGCCTTAAGTACAATCCTTTTTATAACAAACTAAAGTTGAAAATTAAACTATATTCAAACGCCTTCCAATCAATCACAATTAAAGATTAAATAAAAATGAAATTCCAAATTCATTTACTAGGGGGTGTCCAAACTTTTGGCTTACACGGGCCATATTTGAAGAAAAAAAATTGTCTCGGACCGCAGATAAAATATTATAATTATATTAATTATTATTAAGTATATTTGTTATTCAAATAAACGTGACACGTTCTGATGTGCCCATCCACTTGACTTTACCATACAACCTGGCTCCTCACTTATATTTAATATTTAATAAAATTATTTATAATCATGTAGGGGGGGGGGTTAGTTTTTTTAATTTTAGACTTCTGATGGCGCACTGATTATGTATACAAAATTTGGTTGAATTTGGTTCATAGACCTATATTTTCATGTTTTAGCCCTACAACCCCCCCCTCCATTTTGGGCTGTTAGTTTTTGCATTTTCAGACTTCTTTGGGCCCACGGATTATGTATAAAAAATTTGGTTGAGTTTGGTACAAGGGTCTAGTTTTTAAATTTTCTGACCCCACCCCACCCCCCATTTTGGGTGGTTAGTTGTTGCATTTTTAGTCTTCTGGGGCCCCACTGATTATGTATACAAAATTTGATCGAGTTTGGTATAAGAGCTTATATTTTAATTTTTTGACCCTACACCTCAAGCAAATAAAGTAAAAAAAAAACACTTTTTTCATGCACGATTACAATACTTGACCATACCCTGTATGTTCAAGTAAAAAGATAGTTAATAATGTGGAAATAATCTATTATTTTTTTTAGCTCATAGTGAGCTTCTAATTTTACTTTTCGTAAATTTTATACTTGAAAATAGCTTCTCGTATATATGTAAATACATACCTACATACCTACAAAAAGTAATATTATGTATTAGTATTTGTTTATATTTTTTCCTGGCTAGATAATTAATATAAAATTATAATAAAGAGACAATTTTCAATTTTTCTTTCAGATCGAAGACTCCATAATAAACATCTGTTAATTCTTATTTATTTGATTTAAAATCTACCTAATAAAAATAAATTCATTGTAAGTATATAATTATTTAATTAAAAAAATGTATTCGAAAATTTTTTTCTTTCATTAAAAGCAAATTAAAAGAATCTACCGAAATTTCGAAAAAATAATTCCCTTATTTCATTGAAAATATTTTAAAAACAATTTAAGATACAAATATTAAAAAAATAATAAATTTTCTGAAATGCGATTGTGGTAGGATGTCTTACCATGTTATATAAAGAAAAGGGTGCGAGACTTAGACCATAAAAGCCTATAGACACGCCCTGGTGGCGATTTGTTGAGGCCAACATCACCTAAAGATGACGTCACGTTACGTCATCTGTAGGTAGCAACACCGAGAAATAGCATGGCCACTATAGGAATTATTATACATTGAGATAAATTTATCGTAGTTTAGATTATTTATTTTGGATTCCAATAATCGCAAATTAATATTAAATTAATATACCAAAAATATTTATTAATTTTTTTAACAAAATGTTTTATTTTTCATATTTAAATTATATATTTATTATTTTTACAATGATTCGGGCATCAAGCAACACTCCCTTCCCATGTCCACAATTATATACCCCCTAAAGTTCCCCCTTCCCAATAAAAAATAAACTGCAACGGATCGTTGCTAAACTTTATCCAAAGTCATTTGAAATATCAATATTTTTATTCCTTTATTATTAATCATAAATCATAGCCTATTTGCGGTCCATGTTTAAAATAAAATAATAAAGAATTTAAAAAATGTACTTACTTACTTCCTCTAGAGTAAAGTACTTTAAAATATAATTTTACTAAAAACTTTATTTAACCTTTTTTGTGATCCCCAAAGTCCTTAATTGGCATATTAAATTTCATCAAAATTGGTTAAGTCATTTTCAAGATATTTAGAAAAAACTAAAAAAGTACTGAAATAAAGTACTAATGTTTGTGGGCCGATTTGTACCAAAGACTAATCAGCGCTTCATTTTGTTAAAATAATGGCAGATTTTCAATTTCATTTTAATCGGTTCAACGATGTGGAAAAAATCGTGGACGAAATAAACGTTAACATCCATCCATCCATCCGCACGCACTTCCTGAAAAAATGACACTTTTTGGCCTATCGACGAGACCCCATGTAATTTTTGGCAAAACCGTCACTTGCTAAAATTCAACCTAATTGAATACTACAATTTGTGACTTTAATTGAGACCATGGGTTCCGTAGTCTTTACCTGAGGAGCCTTTGAAGTCGCGCTTGCCTCGAGACTGATTACAATACTTTACCCATGCTTCGCATTGGATAAAGTAAAAAGAATCATTGAAATCGGACAATAAACAAAGAAGTTATGCGGAGAATGTGACGTCATCTGTAGGTGAAGTTGGCCTCACTTCAACTAGCAGAGGGCGTGTCTATAGGCTTTCATGATCTAAGGTGCGAAATACAAGCTTGGGCACTTTTATAATAATCCCAGATACATGTCGAGACAAGTTGATATCCATCCAACAAGCTCAGACACGAAATAAAGAATTTTCTATTAATCAAGTATAATAAGAGTTTTATCACTAGCGTCTACTTCTCCTTAACACAAGCTAACTATTTTAATACTAATAATAAAATTGCATGCAAAGTCTATTATATATAGTGATGAAATATGTTAAAAAAATTGCTAAATAAAAACACTTTAAAAAGAATTATATTCTCAATCTATCATATTATAGGTTAAAGGCGCATGAAATAATTATTTAATAAAAAAGTAAAATATAAGCTTTCAAAGCGATTCAATGCAAATAATCAAATTAGTCACACAGTTGGGGGAACCTCCGAACTATTTGATTTATTTTCTGATTGTTTGAATGTTTCATCCGAAATTTGGGCATCAGAAAACTCCAAAAGTAATTAATTGAAAATACAGACATTCTTTTAGCATATCATACTTTGTTTGAAGATAAAAAATAATTGAAAATTTTCTAGTGAATTAAACAATATAATATGACCCGTCTGGTAGACTTAATTAAATCTTCGGGAAACAGTGTTTTGTAAATATGTTTTCTTTCTATTTATATTTTTATTTTATTTTATTTTTAGTATAAAGACCATAGATTTAAAAATGTATTGATTTATTTTCAAGAATATTTTCAATTTAGTAAAATACATAGAATATCAATTGCGATGTAAAATGTAGACGTTGATAAATATCGAATTAAAAAAGAAATGTTAATAAAATAGAAAGACTGAAAAAATAATTATTTCGTGTATGATTGATTTGAATTTAGTCTCGATGTAGTGTCTTCAGCCAGCTTAAGTTTTAGATTAAATTTTATTGAATTAATTGTAGATTAGAAAGATTTGTACTAGTACTCACAAAGTGCAGGGTAGTTAATGGAAAAGTCGTTAGATTTTTGTCGATGCTTACCTGAAAAAAAAAGAAAAATAACAATCATTAATAAAAGTGAAATTGTTCAGCCTTTTTGAAAAGAAATAGAAATATTGCGATTTGAGTCTTTGATCTGTAAGAGCTGATTTTTTCTTTTTCTTTTAATAATCATCTATATATAAAAAAATTAAGGTTTTGTCAGTACATTGCTCCAAATCACGCCAAATTTTGGTTACACACGTTTCAAGCAAAGTTATGAACGAAAACAACCTCAACAAAATTCCTGTCTGTATGTTTCCGTGGTTTCCGAAAAGTTGCTCACGATTCACGTAAAAACGGCTGAAGGGATTATTATAAAATATCATATTTGCATCAGATGTCTTCTGAATTACGTTTATAGCTATATAACGTTTTTATATTTTAGCCTCAAAAGGGGGTTTGGGGAGGGGCACGAATGAAAATTATCAAATAGCTCCTAAACTATTAACCCTACGGAAAATTTTAAAATGAGCTAAGTTGTAGGGGATGTGATTTCTGACAACTTTTGTTTAAAAAAAATTCCCCCAGAAAGAGGGGGGGGCAAAATATTAAAATTCTTGTTCTTGGACCAAACTCAACCAAATTTTACATACATGACTGAGGGTTACTAAAAGGCTAGAAATGCAAAAACTAACCACCCAAATTAGGGGGGGGATCAAAAAATGAAAATTCTTACCCTTAGAGCCAACTTAACCAAATTTTGTATACATAATCTGTGAGGCACTAGAAGGCTAGACATGCAAAAACTGGGTGCGGGGGAGGCGTGCTGCTGTGGGGGGGTTATTCAGGGTGGAGTGTAGGGTTCAGATGAGGATCCAGAGGCTTAGTGGGGTGGGGTCCTGGGGTGGGGTGGTGCAGGGTGGAGTGGCGGGTTCAGGTGAGAGTTCAAAGGCGTAGTGGGGTGTCTGGGGGCGGTGGTTTGGCACAGGGGCATGGTCGGGGGATTGGGTTCAGGGGGGTGGGGTTTGTGGGTTGGGGTCCAGGGGGTGTGCCCCTTGGCTAGCAAGAGGGCCGCCGAAGGCGGGCCTTGCAGCTAGTTAGAAATAAATAATATATTATTGGTTTATTGATATTTCCAACACAAATACCATATTGCTGAAAATAAAATTCATAATGTAATAGAGTTATTGTATTTGGATTGTTTAAATTTCATGAATTAATTGGGAAGTAATTAAAATTGTATTCTTCGTGCGTCATCGACTTTGAGAAAGTATTCTATATCTAAAGTAATTTTCCTGAGGAAATTGCTCCCAAGAGGAAGTTTCCTGTTTTCTTCCCCTCATGGGCTTAGAAGTCGATCAAGCTAACCAATGTAGGTGGCAACTTGTTAATGGTTTGCATATTTTTTATTCTCAATATCATGAATAAAAAACAATGATGTGATTCAGGTAAATTGAAATTATTATGTATTAGTAAATCTACCATCTATCTTCAAATTCTAAATAACATCAATGTTTAAAATATGTATTTTACACAAGGGCAGGTTATTAATACTAACTTTTCTGCAAAATTTCAGTTCATTAGCTATTGCCGTTCAAGAGTTTCCATAAATTATTAGATTCATTTCGGAATTATTCAACCGGAAGTTAACATAATCATCTCTTCATTATAAAAATACAAACATTTTGGCTCACACATGAAATTACTTCCACTTTTCATTAAAGAATTATCAGGAGAATTTAATTCAAGACACACAGAAAAACATACAAGAAAAAATTATTTTTGATGAATTATTTTTACTTTACCATAGAGGGTATGGCCAAGTATTGTAATCGTGAATGAAAAAGGAGTTTTTGCTTCTTTTTTTCGAAATATCTCAAAAACTATTTTGATTCAAAAATTGTGCGAAACAATGGCATTTCAGTCTACAAAAAAGCTCTAATAAGTAAACATTGAAAAAATAATACTTTTCGAGATAATAACTGTTTTATCAAAATGTCTGTTAGTCTGTTATTCTGTTAGCGTTACCATATTTTGTGAGCGAGCTAGCTCAAAATCTAGTATGAATATCAAAACCAAATATCACATGTAGTTTTGGTCCATCGAAATTAAGATCTGATTAGATTTTGGTGCATATCGACCCGAAATTAAGAGGAGGGGGATGGGAAGGTTAAAATTTAAAATTATAATATTTTCAAACTAAAAAAACAAGAAAAATGAAATATACTATAAAATGAATCTATGATAACGAAAATATTTTTTTTTCTGGCGCCAAAATAAGCGGGGGGGGGGGGGGAGGGGTTAAAAAATAAAAATCTAGGCCATTTGACCAAACTCAAACATATTTTGTATACATAATCAGTGGAGCCCTAGAACACTAAAAGTGCAAAAACAATCTCCCAAAATAGGGGTGGGGTGGTCAAAAAATGAAAATCTTGGACCTTGGACCAAATTCAACCAAATTTGGTATACATAATCGGCGGGCTACCAGAAGACTAAAAATCCAAAAACTAAACTCCCAAAATGAGGGGGGGGGGGGGGATATAAGGTCAAAAAATTAAAATATAGGCCCTTGTACCAAAATCAACCATAAGTGTATGGTAAAGTCAAGTGAATGGCCACATCAGAATGTGTCAATTTATTTTGTTTACATCATCATTTTATTGAATTTGATAATAAAATAAAATTTAATTTTCTATAAAAATTTACTATTATTTTAATTTGTATTTATTATAGAGATGAATGGATATAATTTCATTGAAATATCTTAAAAATAATTACTTTTTTACACCCTTCAAAAAAAGCAGAAAAGTTTTGGTGGGGTCCCCTCTTATCAACATTTTATGGATTTTGATAGAAAAATACAATTTAATTTTCTTAAAAATTTTACTTTTAATTTAATTAGTATTTGTTATAGAGATGAATGGATATAATTTCGTTGAAATATCTTAAAAATAATAACTTTTTTATACCCTCCAAAAAAGCAGAAAAGTAAGTAAGGGCCCCCCCCCCCCTTTATCAACATTTTATTGATTTTGATAGAAAAATAAAATATAATTTTCTTAAAAATTTTACTATTATTTCAAAAACAAAATTTAATCAGTGTTGAACGTTTCGAACGTTTCGGCTTCACCAGCAACTTAGATTTCATTGTTTTAAATGACATGAATGAATCTGTTTAATAAATTCAAATTCGTTATTTGAAGAGAGAGAGACCCCATAACTAGACAATTAATAACTTATAATTTAAAGTATTCTATTTTAATTATGTTTTCCACTTTGCCAAGATTTTTCAATGAGCTATAAGAAATGTATTTTTTTTAATAGCTTAAACATATATATTATTAACCATGCACATGAATCAAATATATAATATACTATGCAAAAAAAATTTAATTTTTTGAAAGAATTAAATATAATTTGCCCTCCTAGCGTACTGAGAGATGCATTTTACTTGATAATGTTGGGAATAATACATTAGAATTGTAAACAAATAAAAATGAATGCATTTTATTGTACAAATTCTTAACTGGGTGATAGGAGTCAAGAAATAAAAAAAAATAAAACCGACTTCAAAAAAATTAAATGCAACAAATAAAATAATAAGAACTCAAAAATAAAATAATATGCACTAAAAGGTATAAAATAATTATCTAATTTAGTTACAACTAAACGACGAAATATAAACATGAAATCACTTTTTGAAGTCGGTGCTAAACATATACATTTTATGAATCGAACTCGACGAATCTTACTTAGTACATTTGGCGGGTAAGCTCGCTTAAATAGTTTGTTTAGCACCGACTTCAAAAAGTGATTTCATGTTAATATTTCGTCGTTTAGTTGTAAATTAGATAATTATTTTATACCTTTTAGTGCATTTCATTTGATTTTTGAGATCTTATTATTTTATATGTTGTATTTAATTTTTTTGAAGTCAGATTTTTTTTTTTTATAAAAATTATTTTTATTTTTTCCTTTTAGTGATGTTATTAATAGTGACTTAATATAATACCTTGCATTCATCTTGTAAGAGAAAGCGTCGGGCGAATGAATCAGAAAATGATAATAAAATTCAATTCATAAATTGAGAAATTTCTCGAAACGTTTGAGGGTTTTAAATGAATGTTTGAAGATTTTTTTATAAAAGAAAACATTTTATTTATTATAATTTCGATTATTTGCTCATAAGAATTGGAGATTTACGTTATTTCGTCATTGATCATATCATCAGAATTTGACCAAGTTAATATGGAATCACCCCTAAGGTACCACCTTTCCAATAAAAAAGATTATCGAAATTGGCCACGTGGCAAAAAGACCTCGCTGAACATACATAAAATAAATAAATAGGTATCTTGACTATCTTAGAGCTATACTGATCCAAACGCAGAAAGAATCATTAAAATCGGTTCATAAACAAAGAAGTTATGGATGAACAAACAACAAAAAAAAGTCCAATACCAATGAACCGAGACCAATCGGAAACTATACTGAACTCAATGCAAAAAAATCATCAAAATCGCCTCACAATTGGCGAAGATATCAGGTAACATAGATAAAAAAAAAAATAAGCTGACGTGTTCTGATGTGGCCATCCACTTGACTTTACCATACAACCTTGCCCCTCACTTATATTTAATATTTAATAAAATTATTTATAATCATGTAGGGGTGGGGGGTTAGTTTTTGCATTTTTAGATTACTGTGGGCCCACTGATTATGTATACAAAATTTGGTTGAGTTTGGTACAAGGGCCTATATTTTCATTTTTTGACCCTAAACCCCCCTCCCCCCACATATTTTGGGCTGTTAGTTTTTGCATTTTTGGACTTCTGGGGTCCCACTGATTATGTATACAAAATTTGGTTGAGTTTGGTACAAGGGCCTAGATTTTCATTTGTTGACCCTACACCCCACCCCCCTTTTGGGCGGTTAATTTTTGCATTTTTAGACTTCTGGGCGTCCACTGATTATGTATACAAAATTTAGTTGAGTTTGGTACAAGGGCCTAGATTTTCATTTTTTGACTCCCCACCCCATTTTGGGCGGTTAGTTTTTGCATTTTTAGGTTTCTGGGGTCCCACTGATTGTGTATACAAAATTTGGTTGAGTTTGCTCAAATGGCCTAGATTTTTAATTTTTAACCCCCTTCCACCCCCCCTTAATTTTGGGTCGATATGCACCAAAATCTAATCAGCTCTTAATCTCAATGGACCAAAACTAGGTGTGAAATTTGGTTTCGATATTCACTCTAGTTTTTGAGCTAGCTCGTCCACAAAATTTGGTAACGCACAGACTAACTAACTAACAGACATTTTGACAAAACAATGATTATCTCGAAAAATATAATTTTTTCGATGTTCACTTATTAGGGCTTTTTGTAAACCGAAATGCCATGGTTTCGCTCAATTTTTTTAATAAAAATAGTTTAAGCCGTTTTTGAGATATTTCGAAAAAAAGAAGGAAAAAAACACTTTTTTCATGCACGATTACAATACTTGACCATACCCTGTATGGTAAAGTAAAAATCAGTCGAATTGAGAACCTCCTCTTTTTTCGAAGTCGGTTAATAAATATATTTTTGATTACTGAATCATTTCGTCATTAATATTACAGTCAAACCCTAAACTACATATAAAATTTAACTTTAAATATTTAAAAACTCACTTGTATATGAATATAATATAATTATATTATATTTCAAAAGAATCTGATACTTTAGATTATTTCACATACCTTAAATCTCGACCACCTGGATAGAGATAATTTAATACGTTGCTCTGGAAAGCACTCGAACACAACTGAATAAAATGAATAAACAGCAAAACAAGCCCGAGCGAAATCCATTCCTTGAAAAAGATATTTTATGTTGATACGAAAGAAAATTGGAAGGATTTATCAAAACAGGCGCTTGCTTTAAGAATCTTGTTTTTTCAGAAAATATAGACATTTAATTTAATATTTATCTCCTTCTCTCTAAGATAATAAATGTAAATAAATGTTTTTTCTATATCACAATAATTTATAATTACCCAAGAGAAACAAAGAGGTTGTCTTCTGCTAGATGCAAATAAACATACACACATATATATTGAAATTTTATATCCGTAGATATATTAATTATTTGTTTGTTTAATTTTAACTAGCTCCCAGCTATGTAAAGATCGACAATTTTCAATATCCATACGGTATTGACCCCATGAAAAAATAATATTTAGAATTAATAAGCTGACGTGTTCTGATGTGGCCATCCACTTGACTTTACTATACAACCTGGCCCCTCACTTATATTTAATATTTAATAAAATTATTTATAATAATGTAGGGGAGGGGGTTAGTTTTTGCATTTTTAGACTCCTGAGAGGCCACTGATTATGTATACAAAATTTGGTTGAGTTTGGTAAATGGCCAAGATTTTAATTTTTTGACCCTGCACACCCTCTCCCCCCATTTAGTGCGCTTAGTTTTTGCATTTTTAGTCTTCTGGGGTCCCAGTGATTATGTATACAAAATTTGGTTGAGTTTGGTAAATCGCCAAGATTTTAATTTTTTGACCCTGCACCCTCCCCCCCGCCACATTATGTGCGGTTAGTTTTTGTATTTTTAGACTTCTTTGGTCCCACTGATTATGTATACAAAATTTGGTGAGTTTGGTCAAATGACCTTGATTTTTAATTTTTAACTCCCCTTCTCCCCACTTAATTTTGGGTCGATTTGCACCAAAATCTAATCAGCTCTTAAACTCAATGGACCAAATCTACGTGTGAAATTTGGTTTCGATATTCACACTAGTTTTTGAGCTAGCTCGTCCACAAAATTTGGTAACGCACAGACTAACAACCAGACTAACTAACTAACAGATATTTTGACAAAACAATTATTATCTCAAAAAAATATAATTATTTCGATGTTCACATATTAGGGCTTTTTTGTAGAGCGAAATGCCATAGTTTTTTAGAATTTTTATGCTACCCCATGCTCATATAGTTCGAAATAAAAAAAAAAATATATCCCCCAAGTCTCTATCTCAATTTTAATCTAGCCTCTAGCGATGTAAGTTTCCCATCTAAATAACATGGGGTTTTCGGAATTGAACGATCAAATTTTTTATTTCGACCAAATATAGTTCAAGAAATTTGAAACTCCGTGGACTTTTCCTTATAATAGTAATTATCCCTTAGATTTTTTACAGATTTTTAGCTATTAAAATTTTGGAGTTACAGCTAGATAAAATACTGCTATATCTTAGAGTTGGTAAGATTATGGACTCCAAAATTTTAATAGCTAAAATTCTAAGGGATAATTACTTTTATAAGGATAAAGTCCACGGAGTTTCAAATTTCTTGAACTATTATTTTGGTCGTAATAAGAAATTTGATTGTTCAATTCCAAAAACCCCATGTTATTTAAATGGGAAACTTACACCGCTGAGGGGCACAGGTTAAAGTGAGATAGAGACTTGATGGGTTATTTTTTTTATTTATATCGAACCATATGAGCATGAGGCAGCATAAAAATTCAAAAATACCCAAAATAAGGACCACACTAATGTATATAGTTAGATTTACCCTTTCATTAACAGTTAAATTCACTTCATTAATATTGTAAAACAAAACTGCCAGAACTTGTCCATTAGAGAGAAGATTTGAACCCGTTATTTGATGTTTCACGTCCCCTATTAAAAATATAGGTACCTACTCTTTTTAGAGCTGCGTAATTTCACCTACATGTTGACTAATTGAAATCAATGCGTTTACTAACAAAATAAAAATGATTAAAAACACTTCGTCGATACGTCATCTTGCGTTTGACTTAGTCTGCAAGTACTGACATGTTTCGCTTCAAGTCGGCACACGTTGCCATGGTCAGGCATACACGAAACACAATACAATTATTTTGACATCAAACAAAAAAAATTAAGAGGGATGCATTAAAAAAAGACTTTGATTTTCTTGGGACACCCTTATATGTCTATAAAAAGGTTCAATTTCGATATTTATTTATTTATTTATTTTGCATTTACTATTTACTAAATTAAGAGTGGCTCCACCTATTTTCTATTTTTAAAAAATAAACTATTATTATCGATATCGACATGCTTTTTTTAATGAAAATATTTTAAGCAGATCATATCGGTTTGGTTTGGATATATTTACGAGACTATATCGAAAAATAATGTATCTGTTGTACACCTATCTTAGTTTAATAAAGTTGTATAACGAAAAGTGTAAGTAATTTTTTACTTATCCTCGTAGTTCGGCTCGGTTATTCGGCTAGAACAGTGGTTCTCAACTTTTTGTGGCACATCGTCCCTTTCTGGAGGTTGACTAACACCTATCGCCCCCTTTTCATTTTCATTGTATGCCTAATTTTAATTTGAAGTAAAGTGAAAATAATAAAGCAGTTTTATTATTTTAAACAATTTTATTACCGTATATAAAAACAACCAAAGCAGTTTTATCCGGTCACTCTTAAATAAAATAGAAAAAAATTAAAATGTACATTTTTTACAGATTTTTTTAAGAACAAAGAAGTGAAATAATAAACTAAGATCATAAACGTACATTTAAAAAACAACAACTTTTGTTAGGAGAATCTCTTTTTCCTCAAAATAATCTTGCACCACTTTAAAAATCGACGATCCCTTCGTATCAGTGATCAAAGTTCTAGCAAACAACATTTCCTCGGTAATTGCCTTTTGTTCATTAATAAACCTCAAATAAGCTAATAAAATTGCTTTGTTATCAATCACAGTTGATTCATCAATCTGCAATGCAAATTTACGTTTTTTCAACAAATTGGTGAGTTTGGATTCAACGTCCGTGGCCATTTTGTCAATTCGCATGGAAACAATATTGTTGCACAAAGGAACTGATTGACTTATCTTATTACTAGAGCACTCGTCTAGCATGATTTCAACAATTTTTTTGGTAGCCGTTAAAACAAGAGTTTCTACTGAGGTTCTACTGTACAGTACTATTTTCATGTTTCCCCCTTTGAATACTCATGGCCCCCAAATCGCCCCCACTTATTTATTGCCCCCCTGATAACCCAAATCGCCCACTTGGGGGCTATATCAAGAAAACGAATTTGTATATATCGGGTAATTGAACTCATGAAACATAAGAGATAAAATATTTATAATTAAAAGACGATGAAGAAGGTCAAATCTTCGAAACTAAAGTCTCAAATAAATAAATTATATATACCTATTCATACTATATATATTTGTCTAGATTAATTTGTAACAACGCTTAGAGAAATTTCTCTAAAAAATTACCGTCTTGCCTAGAATCGAACCGACGAACTCTTGAACTAAGGGCATTAGCTCTAGCCATTACACCATTGAAACATTAATAATTATATCTTGATTTCTGTTACTAAAACTATATATTTTTGATTTAGACTGTGTCGAGATAATATTGTATTCATTTGAACTCGAATGAAAATGAAAAAACACCAATAGATTTTAAATTAAGAAACATTAAATATATATTAATTAACGAGGCAAATTTGAAATATAATTGTCAGCTCGGATTTTAAACTGATGGCTCCAATCGATTTTCATTAACCAGGCAAATTTGAAATATAATTGTAATTTTGAAATGAAAGACTCCAATTCATTTTTAAATTAAGAAACATTAAATATATTCATAATTATTCCTCCCCCCCCCCCCCCCCCCCGCCACTCAAAAATTAAAGAGGCGAAACTTTTTAAGAGACGATGTATTTTCGGTAGTTTACGGGTATACATTTGGAGTGTGGTTTTTTTAAGAGGAATAAAATTTTTGGACCGAGACGCTGCCCGCCAGGGCTCGTGAGGGCCGAGCTTCGAGGGCGTGCCGAAGGCACGCACGAAAAGCTCGTATTTATATATTAGAGGTCGTCCCAAAAGAGATGGTATGACGTTCTGGAAGAAACAACCTCTAGGTTTAAAAATAAGAAGAAGAAGAAGAAGAAGATATTTATATATTGAAGGAGAGGATTGAGTGTGTCTTCTGAAGGAATTATATATAATAATAATAATAAATAATAATAATAATATTATTATAATTCCAGCAGAAGACACACTCTTTTATTGTCTCCTTCAATATATAAAAATTCTGATACCCTCGGCACAAAACTTTCACTTTCATATTTATATGGTATAAATATGTGTATATTTATTGGCATCAAAAGGTAGACAACCTCATTGATATCTCTTTGTGAATCAAAACCCGCTACTCTCAGCAAAACAAAATCTTTTCATTGAATATGATATAGTTGAAAAACCATAGAAACGATGTTTTTTTTTATTTTGATATAAAATCTGATTTTTCGAAAATGATTGAAATTGTAGCTGGCAATTTGCTTTTTCTCGGCGCGGCTTATCTCATTCATTTAAGGTAAATCTAATTTATGGTGAAAAATAGCGGAGAAAGAATAAATTTATTATTCTACTTTTTAAGTCACCCTAGGCTCGTGAATAATGAATGACTATTTACATAGGATTTAATTAATTACAATTTAAGTGGATAAATCTAGTCAAGAGATAACATGATGAAAGAGACAAAGATCATCATGATATTATATTAAGAATTTAAGCAAAAACAAAGTATTTATTGTAAATTCTAAATATGGATTAATTAGTAGGTATTTGGACTTTAGATGAAATAAAAAAAGGTAGATATAATCAGCGCACATTATGTTAGTTGTTTCGCGAAAATTCTAGCAAAAAAATAATGCTAGAGTATATAGAACAGACAATAAGGATTCATAATTCATAAGCCAAAAACTTTTTACTGTTTATGTACCACTACTAGCCAATCCTGTGCTAGTTTGACAAATCTGGCAACACTGTACGAGCTTGTATATATTTTATCATAGAAATGTCAGATTCAAGTACATTATAAAGGAAGATTTATAAAACAAAAAGTTCTTAATAAGCGATTGAAAGCTGTTGCAACAATGGCTGAAGCGAAAAAACGTCAAAAATGTACTAAAGTTAACCCACTTTTTTAGATTAAATTAATGCTTTGTTGTCAGCTTGTTTTTAGTGCTATATTTTTCATTATTTATTCATTATTATCTCAGAAACTGTGTTGTAACTATGAATTAAAGTTTTCTTAGAAAATGTATTACTTATTGTTTAATGTTGGTTTAGTTTTTTATAACAATGGTAAGAATTGTTTCTTAATTATAATTAAATGTGTATGTAAACTTTCCGATATCCCGTATAGTGCAATGTATAAGAGTCTGAAAAACTCTATCTTTGGAATTTAATATCTCTGGAACTATGCTATTGTACATAAATTTCGTTTTGCCACCAATTGATTCAGAAGTATTTAAATAATAATCTGTTTAAATTTAAAAAAAAATCCTAAGAAAACCCATATGGTGAAACAACTACCTTAAGCTACCCAAGCCCCAACCCTCTGTTCGGCATTAGAGACCAGAATAGTAGTCGAAACTTTATCATGTTTTGATGAGCACTTTTATTTTATCGGCTAATTATGAAGATAAAGTAACTTTTCTTGAACTTAAGCTGATTCTGAGTGTAAGAAACTATGCGGTAAAGAGGTACTTGGAAAATATAATTAGACAGTGATGTTGTGATGATCAAATTAATTTCTCCTAATTTCAACGCTTGTTTCAACTTTGAAATATGTTTATAGATCTTCTCCTGGGAGGATTTGCAGAATAGATGTTAATTGGCTTTCTAGTATGCCAAGTACCCGGTTGAGCTCTGTTTCTCTAGAAACGGAAATTGAATATTATCAATTTTCTTTTGAGATCCAAATTGAAATATTATTCCTCTTTTCCACTGTATCTATCTATCGCTATGTATAAAGAGAAATAAAGGAATTATATATTTCAGAGAAGAATAGAATAAAAAAATGTAATTCTTACCCCAACGAATATAATACAATATAATGTAATATACATAATGTACATTAAAAAAAATATGCATGTTATTTCCCTCTTGTGTGATGTTAGTCTCCTTTAATCTTGAGGATTCGAATAATATAGTTAAATTATTTTAATTTTGGTACTGGGGTTACTATCAAACTTCTTATCTATATATGCTATATATAAAATTAAGGTTTTGTCTGTACATTGCTCCAAATCACGCCAAATTTTGGCTGCACTCGTTTCAAGCAAAGTTATGAACGAAAACACTCTCAGCGAAATTCCTGTCTGTCTGTCTGTCTGTTGCCGAGGTTCCAGCGAAAAGTTGCTCACGATTCACATAAAATTGGCTGAAGGAATTATTATGAAATTTCATATTTGCATTAAATGTCTTCTAACTTACGTTTATAGCTATATAAAGTTTAGATATTTTCACCCCAAAAGGGAGTTTGGGGAGGGGGGAGAGCTCACGAATGAAAATTATCAAATAACTCCTAAACTATTAGCCCTACAGAGGCGTAGTGGGGTGTTCCGGGGGTGGGGGTCCGAGGTGGGTGGGGTGCGGGATGTAGTGTTGGAGTGGTGGTGTGTGGGCGGGAGTTAGGCACGGGTGCGGGGATGCTTGGTGGGTTTCGGGGGATGCTTGGTGGGTTTCGTGGTTTGGGGGTCCGAGGTGGGTGGGGTGCGGGATAGTGTTGTAGTGTTGGGGTGGTGGTGTCGGGGCGGGGGTTGGGCACGGGTGCATGGTGCGTGAGGTGGGGGTGCTGGGTGGGTTTCGGGGGGAGTGGGGGGTTCGTGGGTTCGGGGTGCAGGGGGCGTGTCCCCCTGGCTAGCAAGAGGACCGCCAAAGGCGGGCCTTGCAGCTAGTATATAAATAATAATTTCTTCATGATCTGAGAATCTACATTACAGCTGGGAATTAGAAACACAATTTTTACCAAATACTTATAAAACTTACAAATAAACGCGAGATCATCAAGAGAAAAGTTTCGGCTGAAACCTCGTAGATTGTACATGATGGATTTTTATAACACCAACTTGAAAACGACTTCAGAAATAGGTATAGAAACTTCGTGCATTCTAATGAGATTTTGTCATTAAAAATTTGCAATCGCTATGGTCCCAGACGAAACTATACTCGTACTTACTTATAAAGTGTATTGAGTTTGCAAATATTCTCATTAGAACTGAAGATGGCATTATCTAATTAAAGCCGAAACTGTTTTCTAAAATTGAGAGTTTTTATTCGGCAGAGGCTTTCTTTACTGACTGAATTCCTCATCTCTTTCCTAATTTATAAATTTTTGGACAGCCATCTTCTTCACTTATAAAATGTTTGATTCACCTTATATCAAGGATTTCCCAGGCTCTGAACTAATTGAACAAATGTTTGTGAAACTTCATAACGCAAGCTTTACATTTTTCCACAAAATGTTTGTTCTTAAACCCCGAGAATATCTGCTAAGACTAATTTAATCATATTAGAATTATTGATTTTCAAGTTTATCCTCACAGATAAATCAAACTGGTAGACAAATTTACTATATCAGACAAGTATCTAGTCTCACGTCAAAACAATATTTCCCAAATTGGTAGACCGGCAATAATATGTGGTCTGTTAAGTCTTTGGATAGATGATTCGCCCGAGATTATAGTCCAAAACATTAATCTGCTGTTGTTTGGTAAAATCTTAAGCCTAATCGCTTAACTCCTAATGGAATATTGATGCTAGGCTAGATTAGAGCATCTGTCTCTGAATAAAATCCGCAACGGGCTAAACTCTAAAAGAAGACGAATTCGGTGGATCTGTGTGTTGAGGATTTATGGACATGTTGGAGTAATGTATTTTCTGGTCTGGATCGCCCATGGTGTAAATATAATAGTTATTAAAATTTTCTAATCTATTCGCTTGATAAGAAACATGATCAATCTAATAAAATCAAAATTCAGAACTACTATTTGGCTAAAAAACTTCTGCGGGTTTTCTAAATAATTTTTAAGTTCTATTGAGGCGACTGTGGGTCAGTGGTTCGGGAGTGTCGGGCCGCTGCCCTGAAGTATGCTGGTTCGGGACCGAGTATCGGCAGATATTTGCAGTCGCCTCCTCTTGGAAAGCAATGGCAAACTACCAAGAATTAAATTTTATAATTTTTCTAACTGATATAACAAAGAATAATTGATCTATCAACGAGAAGTAGCTTGCGCGCTTTTCATTTGAAAAAGATATTTTATCACAAGATATTGTGATTATGCTATTGTCTGTGGAGACATCGACAGATGTGATCCACTTAGCTAAGAATCCAACGCAATATTTTGTGTATAGCCCGCTAGACATTCGGATGGATCCATCCGAATGTCTAGCGGGCTATACGCAAAATGACGTTGGATTGTAGCTAAGTGGATCACATCTTTTTTCTCTCCTGGTCCAGATTTAAGACTCCACAGACTTTAATAGCATAATCCGCAATAGTCTTGTGATAAAATATCTTTTTCAAATAAAGCGCGGCCAAAACACTTCTCATTGATAGGTCAATTATTCTTTGTTATATCAGTTAGAAAAATTATAAAAATTTATTTAAGATCATTATTTCAAGTTAGAAATATATAAGTTCAAATATTATTTTCACTCAATATTTGACAAAAATTCCTTACAGTTGATTCGTGATTGAATCAAATGTAGAAAACATTCGGTTAAGAGTATAATTGCCTAGACAACCTCTTCTCCAAACTAGCCGTTTGGAACCGGCGTTAAAAAGTAGGTCCCGTATATCTGTGTAAAACAGCTAAACACACTCAGCACAGGTATATGTGGAGAGAAGCCGACGCCTGTTCGGGCATGGCACTATAAGAAGAATTAATATCATATTATTTTTATTAATAATATGTATTAATATTATAATTATTTCGATTATTTATGTCCATCGATTAAATTAATAAAGTTGTTGTGGAAATAAGGACGTAGCTTATGCAAACAACATTTATTTTTTCACGTTTCAGCAACTTTGCTGACTTCCTCAGGGCTCAAATAAATTAGCTTCCTTGCATGTTTAATCATTTTACTCAATATTCCTTCTAGCAAACAGTCATAAAACAGATTGAAAATATTTTCTTTTTTAATGATTTATCATTTAAAAAATAAAATATTTTCAATCTGTTTTATGACTGTTTGCTAAGAAGGAATATTGGTAAAATGACAAATATGCAAGGAAGCTAATTTATTTGAGCAATTGAGCCCTGAGGAAGTCAACAAAGTTAACGAAACGTTGAAAAAATAAAAATTATTTGCATAAGCTATTGTCCTTACTTCCCCCTACAACAACTTTATTAATTAATATTATATTAACTTTCATGTTTCGTACAGTAATAATCAAAACAAGATAAAGAAAACTACACTTTATAGTGCAGGGGTGAGCAACCTTTTTAACCCACGGGCCAATTTAAATTTTAAAATTTTGTGGCGGGCCGCACTTACTAATAATTTACAAAGCTTTATATATATACTAATAAACATTATAATATAAAAATACAAAATTAAAAAAAGTAAATATTTCATATATAAATTTTAATGCGACAAGAAAAGAACAAAAATGCAAAATTTAAAAAGTAAATATTTTATATAATTATAAGTGTATATTATAAGTGTATATAAATGTTAATGCAAAATAAAAACAAATAAAAGAAGAACAGAAAAACTAATTTACTTGAAAACTTTAATGAGAAATTTGGCACTGCTTTTTCGATATAAGCTGATCAATATCAGCTTTCTAATCGAGCATCACTCAGTCTTGATCGGTGGTCATTTTTGATTAATTTCATGGTTGAAAATAATTGTTCGCATACATACGTACTTCCGAAAAGAGACATCATTTGCTTTGCATTTTTCGTCAAAAGCGGAAATTTCTCAGGGCTCACATAAGATTTATAAAAATTATCGATGTTTACTGAGAAAAATACATTTTTTAAATCGGTATTATTCTGTATGTTAATCACTTCCATTTGAAAGTTTTCAGGAACTGTATCCACATCGATATTAAATGGCGAAGAAAACATTTTCATGGAAACCGCTATCTTCTCAGCTTTGAACATTTGGAATCGTAATTGAAATTCGTTGATTAAAATGTCTATATATTGTACGTATTTTTGAGAAGTAGTAACGTTTTCTTTTTCTAAATATGGAAAGTGAGACACATTATTCTGCAAAAGATGCTGTTTCCACAATTTTAATTTGCGCTCAAAGCCTTGAATTTTATCATACAAATTGTGAATAAACTGTCCTTTGCCTTGAAGTTCCACATTAAGATCACCGAGATGCTGAGTTATGTCGATAAGAAACGCAAAATCGCACATCCATTCTTTATCACCAAAATGAGGAAAGGCATATTCCTTCATATCCAAGAACAATTGTATTTCACTTTTTAAGGCGTATACTCTTTTTAGCATTGCACCTCTACTAAGCCAACGTACTTCGGTATTGAAAACCACGTCGCCATATTATTGCATGTTTGAACAAGTCGCCGATAAATGAGTAACTCGTCTATGTATTCGCGATTCAAACTAACTCGAAAGAAGTATACTTTGACATAAATCATATGTTTTAATCTGTCAAATTACATTCGATGGTGGCGCTAGTGTCAGATTGAATCCCGAATTGTATAGTATCCGATTTATAAATTGGCGACTACTACTAACATAACATTATAATTAATTTATTGATGGGAGAAAAATTAATAAATAACAAATTATTATTATTAATAAAAAATATATTAAAAATATTTATTAACAATATAATAAATAACAAATTATTATTGTTTATAAATAATCGAGACGAATAATAAAATTCTATTTTAGAAATGCTCGGCGGGCCGCAGAAAAATATTTAAAGGGTTGCATGCGGCCCGCGGGCCGCGGGTTGCTCATCCCCGATCTACAGTCTACGCCATAACGTTGAGAGAATGCTGTAAATTGCCCTGAATTGGGATCATTATTTTTCTAAAGACTTATTTTTAACCCTTAATACTTCATACGTAAAGAGAAAGTAAGGGTAATTAAGTTTTTATGGGAAAGTATTATTTTGAATTAATTAATGACCTGAAAAGTGATTATTTATAATTAATGGAAATAATGTTTTTTCTTTTTAATTTGAAAAGTTTCTAAACGAGTAAGAAGAAATAAAATTTACTAGCCTGAGAATAATTGTATCTAAAATATTATAAAGATACATTCTCCAATGGCGGGCGATGACTTTTCAACCAGGGGATGCTGTCCAAAAAAATACTCTTCATTTTTTGAAATTTTATTTTAATCTTCGCTTTTTTTTGCAAATTTCATCGAATACGGCATCATTTTCGTTATTTTTCAAATTTAACATTAGATTTTTTAAAATATATTTTAGGACCTTCGCCCCAAACGGATACTGCTTTGTGTGAGTGAGGGTAGGAGTCAGAAATTAAATTCTTGTGACTTAAACTCCACAGTCCCTGAGATGGAAATCGACCATCTTCCACAATGAATCAGCCTGTCCTATAAGAAAATCTTAAATTTCTCTTAATTCTATTGCTATAAACAAGCTATGACTTGTCTATAGCACTCTTAGTTATTTCCGATCTTATATATTGAGAGTTCTTAGAAATGGATTAGTCCAAAGATTCTCGAATCATCTTTATTTATTCCTTTTTTGTATTATTTCTATTTTAATAGTTCCTCAGCGAGAACAATTTTTATTCGACTAAAACTCGTCTGAACTTGTCTTTGACCTGCTTGAACTGGAAGATATACCAGGCAGGGACTTCAAACCTTCTATCAGCACCCTTTTCGGAAAAATCATTCATTTTAATTGCCCCTTGAAACTATGCAACAATTTTATTTCATTTCGAGAACCAATATACTTTTCAAAACAAAAAATGTTTTTTATAGAAATATTTGAAATAACGGATAATAATTTGAAAATTTAAAGATCCTCCTGAATTTATGGAAAAATACTCTAAATGTTTGAAATTTTAGGATCGCCGCATCCACATCATCTATGGGTCGCATGCCACTAGTATACATAAATTCATGTAAATAAATAGGAATTAGACAAAATGATTTATTCTATTACCATTTATTTTACTGATCAAATATTAAATTGTGGATTTCTATTGGATATTTGACAGTATTAAATTTTTGAAAAACTATAAATTTGAATTTTTTAGTTGCATAAATAAAATAACATCAGGAAAGTAAAAGTAAGAACAAAGACTAATAAGTTAATAGGGAAATTGGAATAATAAATTAACAACGCAACTATTTATCATATTTTCAATTGATGAAGGGAGAATTTATTCCGAAATATTTTAAATTTTTATTGCAACGTTTTTCGATTGTTCTTATAAAGAATTTTATTTAGTTTACTAAAAAAATAACTATATTCGGGACTGCAGTTTTTAAGATAGTGAAGATTTCAACAACATTTTTTTTACTTTGACTATACAGGGTATGGACAAGTATTGTAATCGTACATGAAAAAAGTGTTTTTTTCCTTCTTTTTTTCGAAATATTTCAAAAACGGCTGAAACTATTTTGATTGAAAAAATTGAGAGAAACCATGGCATTTCGATCTACAAAAAAGCCCTAATAAGTGAACATAGAAAAAATTATATTTTTCGAGATAATAATTGTTTTGTCAAAATGTCTGTTATTCTGTTAGTCTGTTAATTAGTCTGTGCGTTACCAAATTTTTGTGGACGAGCTAGCTCAAAAACTAGAGTGAATATCGAAACTAAATTTCACAGTAGTTTTGACCTATTGAGATTAAGAGCTGATTAGATTTTGGTGCATATCGACCTAAAATTAAGGGGCGTGAAGGTGGGGTGGAGGGGGCTTATAAAATTAAAAATCCTAGGCTATTTGAGCGAACACAACCAAATTTTGTATACATAATCAGTGGGACCCTCAGAAGTCTAAAAATGCAAAAACTAACCACCCAAAATGGGGAGGGGGGGTCAATAAATGAAAATCTTGGCCATTTACCAAACTCAACCAAATTTTGTATACATAATCAGTGAGCCTCCAGGAGTCTAAAAATGGAAAAACTAACCCCCCACCCCTACATGATTATAAATAATTTTATTAAATATTAAATATAAGTGAGGGGCCAGGTTGTATGGTAAAGTCAAGTGGATGGCAACATGAGAACACGTCAGCTTATTTTAATGAAAATGGAGTACGTTGGAAACTGTGGTCACCTAGAATTTATACCCTTAAGATAGTTTTCTATCATTCACAAAATACCTGCACTTGGCTGCAAACAAATACCCTCTCAAATCAAACATCCAGTTAACAGTTAATCAGTGTTGCACGTTCTTATATCCTAATTATATATTAAAAAAAAATTAAAACAGACCAGAATGGGCTAATAAAAGGATCGACCTGGTTCTATGCGCCTGATTAAAGTTGCATTCATCTGGGATTGTAATTTTATTTTCGTATTTCTTACGTTGAAAAAATTCATTTATGTTGGTTTTAGAGAAGAAGAAAGAGATAAGAAAGCACAAGGAATAAAACGGAAACTTGTGTTACACGTGTATCTCTATAGAGCTTCTTTATTAAATAGACCCCCAGGGCAATGAGGACGAAAAATAATGAATTTGAAAGAAACGAAGTTAAGAAAAAATGTTTATTAAACCATTATTTCACTTTTGTTTCTTCTTTTTTGATTTTTTTTTTTTTTTTTGTATTTATTTATTTTTTTTGGAAGTAAATTTCAATTAAATTTAGCCTACGGACAATTTATTCAAATTAGAAAACACAAATGCAAGTGTAATAATGTAAATCTATAAATATGTCTTTTTATTATGTTTATCAGGAAATTAAATCCTATTTTTACAATAAGGTAAAGGTTTTAAATTTTACCTTAGTGACATAAAATGTATGGTAAAAATAAAAAATATATATATAAAGTTTAGTATAAGGGGTACCTTTATCTACAACAGCTTTTATTTTTGTAAAATAATATTTACTTTTCTCACAAAAATTTATTTATCTTCGAAATTTTAATCGTCTCAAGCTAGCTATTTAAATATTTGATCGGAGCTAATTATAGGTAATAAATTTTCTTTTAGGAAATTAAAATATCAAAATGTTTCTTCATTAGTGTTTTTTATTATGTAGAACATGTAAGGTGATAGAGCGGTACTTCTATCTATCTATCTATCTAATATCTATCTAATCATTTTCCACATAAACTTCACCATTATTGCCTGACCCTTTGAGGTCACAAATTTATATAAAGAGCTTTATTAAAGAAGATTTAATTTTCAACAGAATAGTTGATACGAGTGAAATGTCTAAAATATATAGTTTACGAGTTAAAAGATATTCTAATATTGTATAGTCACTGGACTTAATCAATAAGAAATATGTCTTGGATGGCGACACAACCTCTCGATACAAGAGACCGAAATAATTATAAATAAGAAAGAAATTGATCTTATTTTATCGATTTCATCTATATGGAGGTTCACAGTAATATTCTAATATAAGAAAATAGCATTTTGATTTAGAATTTTGTATTTTAAATGAAATTTTATGAAAAGATTCAATTTCTTCTCTCGGGGAGCGAATCAACTAGAAATGCCTATAAAATTTTATTTTTTTTTCTCATTACATATTTAATCAAATTTATTGAAATTTCATATCTGGTGTGTTATTGTGTTTTATCTTTTATACCAAATAATTTTTATTAGAATATTTTCATTTTAAAGGGTAATTTATTTGAAGCCATATTTGAAAAAACGCTAATAACTCCTTTGAAATAATTTTAAAAATATGAAATTAATAGATATTATAAAACAATTAATTATTAATAAGTAGAATCAATTTTGAACGAAATTGATGCAGTACTTTTTGAGAAAATGGTCAAAAACCCCGAAAACCGTCTATGAAAGGCCATTTTAGAAACATTTTAAAAATTCACTTCCATGTCACAAGACAATATTTCGTTTCATATGACTTTTTAAACTTTTTTTCAAAGGCATCTCGTGCTTTTAAAAACGTCCTTTTTTCACGTTTCAGATGGTTTTTGACCATTTTCTCAAAAAGTACTGCTTCAATTTCGTTCAAAATTGAATCTAATTATTAATAAATAATTGTTTTATAATATCTATTAATTTTATATTTTTTAAAATCATTTCAAAGGAGTTATTAGCGTTTTTTCAAATTAGGCTTCAAATAATCTACCCATTAAAATGAAAATAAACTAATAAAAATTATTTTCTATAAAATATAAAACACAATAACACCCATATATGAAATTTCAATAAATTTAATTAAATATGTAATGAGAAAAAAAATAAAACTTATAGGCATTTCTAGTTGATTCGCTCCCCGAGAGAAGAAATTGAATCTTTTTATAAAATTTCATTTAAAATACAAAATTCTAAATCAAAATGCTATTTTCTTATATTAGAATATTACTGTGAACCTCCAGATAGATGAAATCGATAAAATAAGATCGATTTCTTTCTCTTTTAAAATTCTTAAAATATCGAGAGGCAAGCGTCTCGTCTTGAGTTGATGTCGGAGGGAATCTCACACATTTGCTACGAATTCACCAAGTGTCCAATATTGGAATAACATTTCAAGTTCATTTTTAATATATTTAAATATAGCATTATACGATATAATAAATGATGAAATAAATTAATTTGAATATACGAATATATGTATTATGTATATAAATATAAACATATTGGAATATCTTTTAACTCGTCAACTATTGATTTTAAACATTTCGCTGATATTAACTTTTCTGTTGGAAATTGTATCTTCTTTAATAAAGGCCATTATAAATTTGTGTACCTCAAAGGGTTAGGCATTAATGCGTGAAATTTATGTGGAATATTAGATAAATACAGCTCTATCGCCTTAGATATTATACATAATAAAAAAACTCTAATGAAGAAACATTTTGATAATTTAATTTCCTAAAAGAAAATGGATTACCTATAATTAGCCCCGATCAATATTTAAGTAGCCAGATCAATATCAAATAAGTATTTACTTAAATTAAAATTTCAAAAATTTCAAAAATTGGTTTATTTTCTCCAATAAACCATTAATAAAAACGAATTTTTAATTTCACCTATTTTGGAAGTTATTATAATTTTTCTGCTGCCGGCCTGTCATCTGGGATTCTGGGCAGGCCAAAGTACCTACTGGATTCATGAAGCGATGGGTTGGTCATTCACTTAGAAATATTAGTTGTAGCAATGACATCAATTTCGATTTTTTTTGAGAATCAGCCATAGAAATATTAGAAACAGATCACTCGAAATGCAAGTCCAACTTGCACTTTCAATGATATATTAAATATTTAAAGATATATTATGTGTATTTATTATTATTCTATTTTACCATGATATGAACAGTCCAGAGCGAAGCGTCTGGTCATTAAGCTTAATTATAATTATATACACTTAGAATATTGATTAAATAGATTGCATATTATAATTATAAAGACATCATAATAGAATTATGAATTTATAGGTGTATGCCAAATTTAACAAATTAGAATTGAAATCCCGTTTTAATATTATAATACTTTATTGTTATATTAAATATGAAATTCGCTATCCTGTTCATACACGACCATTAAATAAACAACGTTAAAACAAAAGCAGGTGACGGGAACAAGTAGTTTGGGGTTAAGTATTGCAGAACTCAATTATGGCAAGCAAATGTGTACAGTAATAATGTATACCTACTTAAGATAATAAATAGTTAACTAAAACCAGTGCGTTCCATAACTAAATGAGCTTTATACAAGCATGGGTGTAGTACCCCTAACTAGTCAGTGCCCCTCTACAAAACTCATTGCCCCCCTCCCTTAGAAAAATCGAACCTCCGTTATTACGAGGCATTATTTATGTATTTCTCATTAAATTATTTCGTTACTTCAAAAAGTTGTCAATTCTTCTTGAAAGTTGTTGATCTCTAATCGGATTACCGAAATTGAAACCTTGTGGTGGCTAATCAGCTGGAAGGGTCCCCCCCCCTAGGAAATCTCCCTAACTACGCCAATATATACAAACATCAGGTGTACAAATTGCCATCGATTCTCATCTAATACTTGATTCAAGCTTGAGTTGTTTGCCATAAAAGAATTTAGTCTTTTTGATTTTAAGTCGATTCTTCCACGTTTTCAGTAGAGGTTGCCATTAATAGTCAAAACATCAAAAATGGAATGCAATAAGGTTATTCCTCTAGTAGTAGATAAGAATCGATCGTTATTTTTGATTTTAAGTCGATTCCTCCATGTCCTCAGCAATGGTTACCAATAATAATCGAAACGTCAAAAATCTAATGTAAAATTGTTATTCCTCAAGTATTAGATGAGAATCGATGGCTATTTTTGATTTTAAGTCGATTCTTCCATGTCTTCAGCAATGGTTACTAATAATAACCGTAACGTCAAAAATCCAATGTAGAATGGTTATTCCTCGACTCTTAAATGAAAATAGATCATTATTTTTGAATTAATGTCAACATGAACTGCAAATCACAAGTGATATCTGATTAATAATAAAGAAATAAACATATTGATATTTCAAATGAATTTGGATAAAGTTTAGCAACGATCCGTTGCAGTTTATTTTCTTGATTTATTGAAATTCACACCGAGTCAGAAATGTGTGAAATTGATTTTTCTCCACCTTTAGGCCATTTAATAAGAAAAAGATATCTGAGTTAAATATTAAATAATAAAAAATAATTGTAAAATTTTAATTTTTTTCATGATCTTAAAGAGAATAAGATATCTTGTGGAATTTTATAGAGATCTTCCCCAAGAGTTCTAGAAGTCATTTTCAGGATAATACGATCCTTTGGTATTACAATTCTTACAGACATTTATTTATCACTAATAAAAATAAATGAAATTTGTACATTTATATAATTTTATAATAAATAATAAGAATCAACTCCGGAATTTGATCTGAAATAAAAAGTAAATTATAATTTTGGAAATTCTTGAAATTGGGATATAGTTAGTGAATTAACCGAGGAATTTAATTAGAATGGAGACAGAATTATTCCCAGAGTATGCCAAAATAGTTGATACTGGAATGATAATGATTATTAATAGGTAATTACAATAAAAGTATTTTCTTTTTTTAATTTATTACACAAACGTTAATCTTCAATAATATCACTTGTGTTTCTAATGATTTAGTAGTTCAAAAATTGAAATTTTAAACACATTACTATTGGTATTAATAAAGAGAAATCATTGAGTTTGTCATCTGTATTGATAACATATATGGCTATGTATATAGACTATAGTTTCTGAGGCATGACCTTCATCATCAAAGTACTTAATGATAAATATTCTTGTTATTTCCCATAGGTTTAAATTCCCGAATGGATATTTATATAAATATAAATTTATATAAATAGTTTTATTATTATAGTAAGCCAGCCACTCATCAATAATATTAAACTGCAATGGGTTGATGGAGATATCAGCCAAAGTAGGATGAACCGGGTTCAATAAAATAATACTTATTAAACATTAATATTATTTATATAATAATTTTTTAACTAAATTGGAGAAAAGTGAACACTTTTTGAAGAAGCACGCTGTATTTAAATTTTGCTAATTTGGCAATTTTTTCTGCGAATGGGTTGAGCTAGAAAGCTGAAATTTTGTATAAAGAGGAGTTTATTAATTAATACTTTCCACTGTTCAAAATATTAATCAAGAATCTTTCAAGGTTCATTCAGCAAAACCAATATTTCATTTACAATAATGGCTAACAAATGCATAGGTTTACACTGATAAAGAGAAGTTTCTAAAAGAACAGCTCAAATTGTAGATCACAAGTTGAAACAAGGAAAATACTTTTACGCAAGTGAAGGAGGAAAGAAAAGACATAGATTATAATGTTCCTTGAATGAAATGTGGGACTTTAGAGAAGTGAAAGAATTGGGGCATGGTATAGAGGAAAATGGGGGTGATTAATTGAATCAAACCTTTCTTTTTATGGAAATAATAATGATAAAACGATTTTGAAAATCGGAATGTTGTAAATATGGTAATAGAATAAGCAACCGGAAGGTTATTATACACTTCAGAATTAGCTGCTCCGCTTGTTTCTTAACTTCGATAATCGTTTCAGAACGCTTTATTCTATGCCAATGGCTGATTTTTTCATTAAAAGTAATAATAACCCTATTTTTTTCATGTTTTTTCAGAGCCAATCGTAAAACGTCCAGAATGAATCAATTATCAGCTAAAGAAAATTTTCGAAAACATCATGAAAAATTGCCAAGCTCCAAAGCGGTTATTTCTAAAAAGCTCAAAACTCTTTTTGAGCAACAGAAAATGGAAACAGATCCAGTCTTCAATAAACATGAGGTAGTATATTGTACAATGTTTTATTAGACATACCTAAAATACACCATATTATATCAGACTTGTCAAGGGACTAGTCATGTCGAACAGTACCGATTCTAAATTAATAATCAAGATAAGGAGTATGTAGCCCAGTTAGTTCATGGATAGTCAGAAAACTGGCATACCCTGACTAATCTCTATTCACTGGGGATTTATTGATTGTAAAACGCCTTCAATAATGAATAATCTGAATCTAAAGGGTGTTTTTTAGAGGTTCACAACTTTAAATTAAAATAAAACAAAGAAAAATATTTTTAATATCAATGACATTGTTTTATTGGAAAGATAATTTTATGCCATTTATGTTTGAATATGATTTTCTGCCATGTGGCCGCTAAGTTGGCGCTTAGATGGTAATAATCTGGATTTTACATTCAATACTTTTCGCAGCAATTGCGGACGATATTTCTCCATAATTCGCCAAATGTTGTGTCCGACGTTCAACGTCTCTGGTTTATCGGGGTAGAGTGAAGATAAACCACATGTCAAGTCACTTGTTTACGCTGATAAACCAGAGACGATGAACACTTGAAACATCAACATTTGGCGAATTATTGGGAAAGACGGCAGCAATTGCTGCGAAAAATGTGTGAAAATTGGAAATCCAGATTGCGCCATCTACGCGCCAGCCGCGGCGGCCACATGGCCGAAATCATATTCAAAAATTAATGGCATAAAATTATCTTTCCAATAAAGCCAGTTTCATTGATACTAAAAATATTTTTCTTTGTTTTATTTTAATTTAAAGTTATGAACCTCAAAAAAACACCCTTTACTCTGGATGGAAACTTTGTGCACTCTGATGATAATATTTTAATAATAAACCGGTCAAGTGCGAGTCGGAGGAGTCACATACCTCTGTATGCGAGGGTTCCGTTATTAACTGAATGCCTCATCACTCCGTGAATGCAATACTTCGGCCTGCCTAGAGGCCAGCAGGCAGCAGAAAAATTATTATAATCTTCCTAAATACTTGAAATATCAAATTCATTTTTATTTGTCGTTGATAAGGAGAGAATGGGAGAATTTGTCGAATCTTAAGTAAAGTCATTTCCAAACGATGATAGGTACAAAAATCATCTAAAAATGGTCACTCTGGGACTCTCACACACCCTCATTTTAAAGGGGGAAAAAAATAATTCTAGTTCTACTTATTAAGATCTTTACAGGAAGACTTCAAACTTCAAGTTAAAAAAAAAAAAAATTATTTTTATTTTGGACCTCACCAAAAATTCTACCCTTCCAAAAAATTTTATTAACGGAGAATGGTGTAGGTTCTAGGTGAAACATATTAATAAAGTAAAAAAGAAAATTTTAAAAATATAAACTTTCACAAAATAAAAGACTGTTAATCTTAGTTTTCGATAAAAAAAATTATTCTCTGTACTTTAACCCTTCTCCTCATTACTTCTCTCCCTCTCCTTTTATTGATAAGTTAAACAATTTTGAATCGGATTAGCCGAGAGCTTAAAGACACTAGCCTTCAAGCAGGAGTCCCGGGTTCGAGTCCGAGTCCCTGCATTGATATTTGACCGGCTATAATCTGATTCCTAGTCACCAATCCGTCTGGCAAGCGTGGTGACTTAATGCCAACCCCCTTCCATTTGATGGAAGAGGCCTATATTCAGCAGTGGATTGTCGCTATCGACAGGCTGATGATGATGATGATGAAACAATTTTATCTCCAAACTATTTTCTATTTTTGTATTCAGTTTTCTCTCTGAACTCCTGAAGATGGGTTCGTACCCGAAAAATTATATATAGTCATGCTAATAAACATTTTGTCTTTTATTTTGTGAAACCTACCTAGTAGTTTATATTTTTAAAATTTTCTTTTTTTACCCTTCCAAAAATAATCATTCGATTAAAATGTTAATACAATTTTTGATTTCGGAGAAAATGCATATGAGTAAATCCAACTTATTTTGTATTTTTTTACCTAAAAATTTGAAAATATAACTATATCGCACCCCAACAATAATAATATAGTTTTGTGGCTCAACTATCTATAGACCAATTTCTAATAATGGCCATGAATTAAAAAATATTAATTGAAAGTAATGGAAGGCAGCCCAGAGGTAGTGAGGAAAGAAAAATTAACACATATAAAATAAGGTGTAATTTATTGGAATCCTTCCTCCTTTCCTTTCAAACCGACGTTTCGGAGGATTTTTCCCTCCTTCTTCAGGGTTTCAAAGGGTCAATGAATGAAACAAATAAAATGTTTCCTTCTTCTCTCCACAGTAGTGTTCAAAAACTTTCTTCATTTGTAACAAAAGGCATAGAAAGACAAATGAAGAAAGTTTTTGAACACTACTGTGGAGAGAAGAAGGAAACATTTTATTTGTTTCATTCATTGACCCTTTGAAACCCTGAAGAAGGAGGGAAAATCCTCCGAAACGTCGGTTTGAAAGGAAAGGAGGAAGGATTCCAATAAATTACACCTTATTTTATATGTGTTAATTTTTCTTTTCCTCACTACCTCTGGGCTGCCTTCCATTACTTTCAATTAAAATTTCTACCAGTCCGTCTCTCTCCAGAGAAAATTTCGTTGCAAAAAAAATTAAAAAATATTTTTAAGTTTTTTTATGATTTTTTCCATTCAGGTGTGACAATCAAGGGGACGGAATTGACATTAGAAAATTTTGATTTGGTAATATAGGCAGAGACTGGCTTAAAAATATGGAAGTTACAATATTGGTTACAATTCACTAAAAGTAAAACAACAATAGAAAGTGTTTTTAAATAAATACTTTTATATGACTTGTTATCGCAGCGACGGAAATGACACTTATGAACGACATAATTAATCACTTACCTTCATGAAGTCATTTTTCTGTGTTACCATATGAATAATATTAACACCACTGGTTGCCATTAACAAACCAAATCACCAACCGACAAGAGTTTCTCTCTTGACCACTGCAGTGATGGCGTGAGTCAAGTTAAAATCTAAAACTATATTGGGGACATAGTGTCTTTGGACAATTTTAATAATTTTTTCTAACAAGATTTTAATAACTAAAAAAAACTTTATTAAATGATATTGTCTTCATTAATCTTTTTTTTATTTAGGTGATATTTTATTCAGTCATATCTGAACATTTTTCAAGTAAATACACGGGTTTGAAGATTTAAACAGCCAAATTGGACAGGGGACGGAATTGACTTTTTGTAGATTATTTGAATTAAAAAAATATGAAATTGAGTAAAATAGTATATAGGTAATACACATAATTTCTAAATTTCCAACTTTATATCTTAATCAGTTTACGAGCTACAATGCTCTGGCAGAAGGACATACGGATAAACAGACAGACCGACGTTATTTCGATACTAATACGGTCCCATTTTATTTTTGGATAGAACCCTCATTTGACTAAGTGATTTTTAATTCCAATTCTTTTTTAGATTTTTTCAAAATTTCTCATGTCCCATTATAATTCGAATATTTTAATTTTTTCTTTATCCCAATTCACTTTTTTTAACAAATTCATTAAAAATTTAATTAAAACAACTATGCTCAAAAATGGATAAATATTTGAAGTTTACATACGCTACGAATTTCAATCAAGTCATGATACCTTTTACCTCTTAATGGAGTCCCCGAGGGAAATAATAATTACCCTGGAAATGATGATAATACATATCTGTTCCATTAAAGATTAAGCGAACAGAAATGCACATATATATAATCAATTTTAATACAATGAAAGTAAATCCCTTGATCCGTAAAAGAAGTAAAAAATAAAATAAAATAAATGCATGATTCTTATTCATTTTCACTGTTTATTTTACTATTTTGGAAAGAATAATATTTGATCTAGCTTCTTTTTAAAATATTTACTTTATGAACAGGCTCTCTTATTACTTATTCCCTATCTAATATATATTACAATATAATGAAATTATATTGATCTTTTAATTCGCTGCTGGTCCTTTCAATAAATAAATAAAATTTAAAGATAAAGAACAAACAAATTTGTAGGCGATTCGCAAACTCTCAATGCCGTTTCGCAGACAAAATGGAAACTTGTCAAGCCAAATCATTCGTCAATTCGTTTAATCTTGACATATAAGGGTTGTAACTCTTTTGTATTAAATCAAGAATTTTTTAGAACTATAGCCAGGGGCCAATCCAGGATTTTCTTCTGGGACACACACACAGACAAACACTTTAACTTTAGCTTTGGATGTAGACTACTTTTTCACTTTATTAGATACAATAATGTTTGTTTTGTAAATTCATGTTATTAATGCCTAGTACAGTGTTTCTCAACCTTTTTCGGTTGACGGCACACTAAAAATATCTGGAATCATTTGCGGCACACCTATAAAAAAAGAAAAAAAAAGGAAAAAAAAGTAATTACAAATACTATTTCAAAGTTACAAAACCCATGCCATTTTAATCATTTGTCAAAAACGCTCGCGGCCCATTTCACAATCTCTTGCGGCACACAGGTGGAGAAACACTGGCTTAGATAGCCTAAAATCTAAACAGTTCTCCGCATTGAAAATATAAATAAATTTCTTCAGAACTACCTTTCTAAGAAGATTTCTTTTTATGAATTTAATTTTTCTATTGAATGATAAAACTGAAGAAAAAAGTAAAAAAATTTCACGGCCCAGTACGTTCGCGTTAGAAGAATTATTTTTTTCAAATTATTGTCTGAATTTTATTGAAGTTCAATTAAATATTTACTCTCTCTATAACGAGTATAATTTTGATCCAAGAACAAAAGGCCATTCCTAGAATAACAGAAATTAAAAATTGAATCTTTAATAGTCTGAACAGGTCTTGACTTGCATTTCATTCGCTATAAAGGAAGAAGTTAGATCATTCTATTCATTCCCTTTTTATTTATTTTCTTCGATCGGATTCTAATGAAAGAATCGCCCCCCGAATATTTATTAATTAAGAAAAAAGTGAAATTTTTCCAAGACTCGAGGTAGATATGCCCTAGTAATTGATAATAATCTTAAATACAATTGTATATTTATGCCTATACTATTATGACTTCGCATTAAAATCTCAATAAAAAATTTTCTTTTTGCATTTTTGAACCGAAACTTTTAAAGCTAGACTCTAGTATATTAAGTTGGGAAGATAATTATAATAAGGTGATTTGGAAATAAATTTCAAAATAATAAAGGTTATATTTAAAGCTTTTTCGAAAACTTAATCTGGCTTAGATAAAGTTCACAAAAATGTAATTGTTCCACGAGAGTTGGCTTTGACTGTGATACTAATTAAGCTTAGCAAATTTAGAATGAAGGAAACAAAAATTATTTAAATAAAATTTCGTAATACGCTAGACGCATATGAAGTTTATACTTTACCGCATAATAATAGTATTATTTAGTATAATAATAGACAGAGAGAAATCTGAAAATTCGATTAAATGAACATATAAGGGATTTTAAAAATAAAAAGTGCGAAAATTCTTTTGCGGATCATTTAAATTCAAACAATCACTCCTTCCCAGAAGGAACCGGTATTAGATTAATAAAAGGAGAAAAGAACCCAAAATTAATTAGCGCAATCGAATCTTTAGAAATTTTGAAATCATTCAATAGAAATTCAAAACTCTGTTTGAACAATCAAATAGAGTTATCAAATAGTAATCTGCTTAAGATGTTTGCTAACAAAAGATAAAAGAAAAAAGAAAAACCCTTCTTTTGTCAGCCTTTCTAAGGAGAAAGGAGAAAGGGAAACATATTGTTATATTTGAATGTGAACCGAAGAGAATGTCTTTATTGGTTCCTAGCCGACCAGCAGTGACGAAGGAACACCAAGTTTTCAATATCCATATGATATTGACTCCATGAAAAACATTTATAATTGAAGAAAGACTGATGATGAAGACCAAGTCTTCGAAACTATAGTCTCAAACAAATAAATAATATATATACAGATATATCATCTCGATATATATGTGTGTATGTTTATTTGCATCAAGCAGAGGACAACCTCTTTGTTTCTCTTTGTGAATAGTATTTTCGACCATCTGGAGGGAGAGGGGCACGTAGGTAGTTCTTGCCCCCATCCCTACTAGATTCGCCTATAGTTGAACCTAACCGAACTTAATTAATTTTTTCAAAACTGAATTGATTATGAATAGAAACCGAATTTTTATGCAGTAAAAACTTACAAAATATGCCATAAAATATGCAGTTAAAAATGCTGAAATATACAAGTAATATGCAAATATGTATAGGTATATATAACTCAAAGAAATATTAGGTTTTCTTGAATAAAATCAACAAAATATAATAATTTTTCAAAAAATGTGATCGAAAAAATGCGGGGGGGGGGTAGTTTTATTAACAGACACGATTGTATTGTATTGCTTTTATTTTTTTATATTAAAAAGCTTTCTTTTAAAAAATCTCTATTTGGTGCGAAATATGATAAAATTTGATAAAACATCCTTCAAATATGCAATTTTATGGAAAATTCTTCAAATATGCAATTTTGTGCAATATTACTCAAATATGCAAAAATATGCAGTATAAAATTTAAACCATAGTATCCTAGATGCATGATTCGGATAGATAATTGATCCCCTGGGTCGTATGTGGCGGCAAACAAAATATGCAATTGCATAGGAATCCGGTCTCTAATTATGAATTACAAAATATTTATGTATTTTATTAAATAGTTTTTTATTTATTTTTTATTTTCATCTAATTTGCAGGCCCAACGGTCTCCGAAAAGATTCGATCCGATTGGAGACAAAATAACTAACCCTTTTTTATTGTATACCCATCGACTTCGAAGACGATTACCTGGATATCCAAGCAAAGTGGTTTTGCAAATTGCAGGGTATTGTTTATTTGAGATGTTTTTAGGATTTTATCAATTTCTTTAATGATTTTCTTTAATTTTATCAATGTCTTCTCCTTATTAGAATACGTTGGAGATCTCTAAGTCCAGCTTTAAAGGAGATGTACATTCGGAAAGCCCGACATCACGCCAAACGCAGAGCTAAGCAAAATGTCCGGAAAGAATCTAATCGGGTGCTATAATCAAATGGAAAGAAATCTACCAAATCAATTTGCTCCTCTTCATTGCAGCAAATTCTAATGACCCAATACAATTTAAAAGAAAATAACTCCACAAACACCCTATGTATTTTTTAATTAAAAAGAAAATTTCTTTGTAAAATTGCAAATAAATAGACTAATAATTAAACTAGTAATTTTAAGAACAAGAGTTTCAAATTAATTTGAGGGAAAAAATTATCAAATTTTCCAAGCTAATTTTTTTGGAAGCGAATCTTGTGAGATAGAAAGCTGAAATAAGACCGAAAAGTGGAGCTTGATAATACAAACTTTTGTTCCAGATTTCAGCCCATTACTCTTCGAATCAATTTTTTCTGATTTTCGTTATTTTCCGACTCGAAGTTGTCTTCCGAAGAATCATTCACTAATTCGATCTATTTTTACTTTACCATACAAGGTCAAGTATTGTAATCGTGCATGAAAAAAGTGTTTTTTTGCTTCTTTTTTTCGAAATATCTAAAAAACGCCTGAAAATATTTTGATTAAAAAAATTGGGCGAAACCGTGGCATTGCGGTCTACAAAAAAGTCTCTAGTAAGTGAACATCGAAAAAATTATATTTTTCGAGATAATAACTGTTTTGTCGAAATGTCTATTAGTCTGTGCGTTACCAAATTTTGTGAAAGAGCTAGCTCAAAAACTAGTGTGAGTATCAAATCCAAATTTCACAAGTAGTTTTGGTGCATTGAGATTAAGATCTGATTAGATTTTGGTGCATATCGACCCAAAATTATGGGGTGTGGAGGGGGTTAAAAATTAAAATTATAATATTTTCAAACTAAAAAAACAATAAAAATGAAATATACTATAAAATGAACCTGTAATAACGAAAATACTTTTTTCTGGGGCCAAAATTAGGGGGGGGGGGGGGGAGTCAAAAATAAAAATCTAGGCCATTTGAGCAAACTCAACCAAATTTTGTACACATAATCAGTGGACCCCTAGAAGTCTTAAAATCCAAAAACTAATCGCCCGAAATGGGGGGGGGGGCGTAGGGTCAAAAAATGAAAATCTGAGGCCCGTGTACCAAACTCAACCATAAGTGTATGGTAAAGTCAAGTGGCTGGCCACGTCAGAACGTGTCAATTTATTTTAATTATATGCTTCTAATTCACCATTGTCTCAATAATTAAATAGGCTCTAGTTTAGAGCCGTTCGAATTTGTATAGAACACTCTAACCAATTCAATACTTGTAGAAGACCAGGAAATGCCTGCCCCTTCATATTCGGAGGGATCTTTTGTCCCTGAGATATATAATTAAGAAGATTATAATACCTTCTAATTTTAAATTCTATAAATAATATCAAAAATTACGGTTTGAACTCCCAAGGGACAGAACTTGGAAAAATAACAGAAAATAAACCAGCATAATAAATTACAAATGATGGTCAAGAAATTTTAGATCAGCCAAAAACCTCTTATTTATAACTTGCCTTTCATAATTAAACAAAGATTCGCCTATTTATCCCTTCTTGAATAAAGAAAGGTGCTAATATATTAATAAAAATTTAATCAGATTTCAATTCAGAATTTCAATAATTATGAGTTGATTTTTTAAGGACGGCTCCGAGATTAACATGAGAGCAAATGTTAGATGTTCTTTTTACCACACTAATTAGAATTCTCTTGGAGAAGCAATTGCTATTTTAAAATCACTAGATGAACATAATACATTTTTAATTATCTCTGACTCTTAGGGCCAGTTAGTATGTCGGTTGGTAAACTCTTTTTAACTGTTGACAAAGGGTAAAACCTTATAATTCACATTGTGGCAGGCGGGATCGCCAATCAGATGACAGGCACTTTCATCTGATTGGCCATCCCGTCAGGCACAAGGTGAATTCTAAGGTTTTACCCCTTTGTCAACGTTCAAAAAGAGTTTACCAACTGACATACAACTGGCCCTTAGAGTTGTTCTTAAAACAATTTAAATTAAAAAAAAAATTGATGAATTAGGTATAATATATTCTTAATATTTTACTTGATTAAAAAAATTAAAAAAAGGCGTCCTTCTCATGGGATTCAACACAATTAATTTGAAGATACGATTGGCAAAACGCAGGCTATCATGGGTATATATCATGGATGGGTTACCTTACCTACATAGATGCTATAACATTTGCTATAAGTAAAAACTATGATATTTGGCTATGATTTTGCTACATCTCATCAAGCTGTCCAATTTGCACTACTAAAATACCTATTATTGGATCTGTATTTTGATTTCATGGTAGTCGGCTATACCGTAAGATTCATTGTATTAATACAGTAGAACCTCGATAATCCGGCACACTTGGGGATCTGCCAATGCCGGATTACCGATTTTGCTGGATTATTGAGGGCTTAAAAAAAACTTAATTGAACAAGGAAATATGTCACTATTAACAATTTAAAGAGCAAAAACGTGTACCTAATTTATTTACAAACTAACATAGGATATAAACAGTAAATGTGTATTTCACTTCAAATGAGTCTTTACCTTTATGAAGAGTCCTGACTGGCGATAGGGATGTGGGAAAGACGAAACGGATTACTATGGGGAAGGAGAGTCCCCCTCTGATTCAGGAAGGCTCTCTTCTTGGGAATTTTACCCCACTGGAAGCAGGTTCTGGGTCAGAATCACTTGGTTGCTTTACCAAAAACTTATCTAATATAACACTTGCTTCTGTCTCCTTTTTAAGATGCCTCTAAAATGCGACACTACATTGTCATTACACAAGTCCATGGTGCACCCACACTGCTTTATTAGCGTGATTTTCTTTAGAGAAAGTTTTCACTTCTTCCCACTTTGCCAACACTTCTTTAATCTTACTGGAAGAGAGGGCCTTATCTCCTCGCCTTGCTCGTTACTCGAGGCAATGCTCGTATTTAGAGACGAATTTTTCGCTCATACTTTCCTCGAATCTCGAATTTCTCGTATATAGAGGTGCTAGTATCCCGAGGTTCCATTGTATTCTTTATTATTTTATAA
Source organism: Forficula auricularia (assembly GCA_024734495.1). Lineage (NCBI taxonomy): Eukaryota > Metazoa > Arthropoda > Insecta > Dermaptera > Forficulidae > Forficula > Forficula auricularia. The sequence continues at coordinate 120,642 of JALMQS010000336.1, forward strand.
AGAGTGTAACAATACTATGTTATCAAAGTAAAATAAACCGTACTGCTAATATACGTAGGTATAGTCAGGGGCGGATTTAAGAGACCCAGGGCCCTTAGGCACTTGACATTTGCCCCCCCCCCCCCCCACCATCGGGAAGCTATTTTGGAAATTTAGCAAATTAAATGCACTAGTACAGAACATATTTTTTTTTTTTTATTTATTCAAGAACATTGTATTTGTAGGGGCATCTAGCCTTTTTAATGTACAATATTAGGCCAATTTAATTACAAAGAAAATAAACAATATGATACAAACAGATCAAGTAAGAGAAAAAAAATTTAAAAAGGGAAACAACAATTATATGGAACAAAAACAATAAATATACTGAATATAGAGAAAAGAATAAAACTAAAAAATGACAATATATATATATATATATAGACAAAAGAAGAGAGGAAAAAAGAAATTTTTAATCGACTTTAATGAGTTTAATAAACATCAGAATAATACAGTCTATGTTACTATATAGTTACGTTATTCTATAAAATTTATACAATCTTACGGCGAACTTTCTTCTGTGCAAAAGAACGAATGACGTCTTCATAGTCAATTGACTGCATTATTTCTGACTCTATGTACATTACAGAGAGTGAATTGAGCCTGTTCTCTCCTATGTTAGATCTTAAGTAATTCTTTACTCTCTTTAGCGCTGAAAACGACCGTTCTGCTGAGCCGTTTGACGCTGGTGTACACAACAGCATTCGGAACGCAATTCCTACGTTTGGATAAATGTGCTTATGTAAATGGAGCAGCAATCCAACGTAAAAACTCTTAGTAATTTTAATGAGAATGTTAAGCGATATTTGTTTAGCCAGAGATTGTGATTGCATACTTGTATGATATTTGTAATGCCTGTTGTAGATCCCTTGTGATCTTTTTAGGTTGAAAAAAAAAAAAAAAAAAGATTCCGCAACCGGGGCCCCCAGGCCGGCTGGGCCCCTAGGCCCGGGCCTTGTGGGACTAGGCGGAAATCCAGCACTGGGTATAGTTCATTGTCAAAAGTCACCGCCGTCGTATCATACTTTCCGCTTTGTCCTTTAATAAGAGCCGCCTTCAACAAGAGATGTTTAATTTTTAAGAGACAAATTATGAATGCTACAAATGAATATCAATTGAAAGAAAGAGCTTTTAAAAGCGGAAAGATGTTTTCTTATATTACTAGCTGCAGGGGCCGCCTTCGGTGGGCCTCTTGCTACCTTCGTCTCCTGGATCCCCAGTCACTTAAACACTCCAACCACTCTCATCCCACCGACCCTCTCCCCAATCCCGGAACTTCACCCCCGCTGATCATCCTCCAACCCAGTAAACCTATCCTCTGGACTCCCCACCCATGGACTCCGCATCCCCTGGACCCCCACCTTTCGCCCTGGATCCCAATCCTCACCCCTGGACCCCACCTCCCAACCCCACATAGGTATATATATAGGTACAGACATAGGCACAAATTCCCCTTAGAAGCCCCCTGGACCCCCCTGACTCCCCACCATTGGACCTCGCACCCCCTGGACCACAACCCCCACCCCTGTGGGGACGGACATAGAAACATAGGTACATACAGAGACTGGGACAAATACCCTTTAGTAGTATATGTGATGATATAGGTACAGACACAGAGACCCCTGGATCTCCACCTCTGGACCCCCAACTTTCCTCTGGACCCCACATCCCAACCCCCAACGTCTGGGAGGGCGGGCATAGGTAGGTAGTTACAAACAGACACAGGCACAAATGCCCTTTAGTAGTATTAGATAATTAATTTAAAAAAATTTCGTTTAAAAATTTCCGCACGCCCCTAGGCACCTGCCTAGTTTGCCTTATGGATAATCCGCCACTGCACTATTTGATTTATTTCTTATGAATTCAGATTAATGTTATTTGTTAAATACTAAGAAAAAACTTTGAAGATTTGTTTCTTTAATAAAAAAATCACTCTCCCCCATAAAAAGAGCCACCTTGAGTCATCAAAGAATTTACCTCGCTACTGCCGAAGAATTACCGAAGAAGTATATAGCATTGTAAATATTAAACTTAACCTGTATTATATTATCTGAATTTTTAAACAAATAATACAACAATTATTCTCTTAAATGAAATATAAATATTATAATTTTTAAAATTGGCGGAGAAAATAATTTCAATTTTGAAAACAACTGAAATTATTAACGGAATGTTTCTGTAATTGAATTCGGGAAAAGGACAACTGCGCCTGCGAGCATTTGGCAACATAGTTCGTCCATTGAAGAATTAAGGTAAGCTCTTTATCTATTCCCAATTTAACATGAATCATTTCAAGTATTCTTTTCTTTACTAAACACATTAAAAATATGTAGAATATATTAAATATTTCACAGAGTAATGTTTACTACATATTTGAAGACGATAACTTCTCTTCAGATATTCTCCAAAATCCTTGCCTGTGTATCTAGTACTTGACATACTCTAAGTAATTATTTTAAAAGAAATTCATAAAGAAAAATCAATTAGGTTGACCTCTGCTTGATACAAATAAACATATACATTCACTGAATATAAATATCCATAGGTATATATAATTTATTTGTTTGAGACTATAGTTTCGGAGGTTTGACCTTCAATCATCAGTCTTTTTCATTAGAAATATTGTATCTTTATTTCTCATGAGTTCAAACCCGATTGGATATAGATAAATTCGTTTTGTTGTTATAACAAGCGATTCTGTTTTATTGATTTGCTTTATTGTGATTATGTATACAAAATTTGGTTGAGTTTGGTACAAGAGCCTAGATTTTTATTTTTTGAACATACCCCCCCACCCCCATTTTGGGTGTTTAGTTTTTGCATTTTTAGACTTCTGGGGGTCCACTGATTATGTATACAAAATTTGGTTGAGTTTGGTAAATGGTCAAGATTTTCATTTTTTGACCCCCCCTCCTCCACCAATTTTGGACGGTTAGTTTTTCCATTTTTAGACTTCTGGGGTCGCACTGATTATGTATACAAAATTTGTTTGAATTTACTCAAATAACCTAGATTTTTAATTTTTAACCCCCCCCACCCCCCTTAATTTTGGGTCGATATGCACCAAAATCTAATCAGCTCTTAATCTCAATGGACCAAAACTACGTGTGAAATTTGGTTTCGATATTCAAACTAGTTTTTGAGCTAGCTCGTCCACAAAAAAGACAACTAGACTAACAAACGACATTTTGACAAAACCATTATCTCAAAAAATATAATTTTTTCGATGTTCACTTATTAGAGCTATTTTGTAGAGCGAAATGCCATGGTTTCGCTCAATTTTTTTAATCAAAATAGTTTCAGCCGTTTTTGAGATATTTCGAAAAAAAAAAACACTTTTTTCATGCACCATTACAATACAATAACTGTATGGTAAAGTAAAAATGAAACTATAAAGCAAATTAATAAAACAGAATCGCTTGCTGTAACAACAAAAAGAATTTATATATATATATATCTATATGTAGACATAATTATCAAAGTGGTCTAAAGTAAAAAAAATAAATAAGTTTTTTTTCGTTTTATCCATTTAAAGTACAATAAAATGTCCGTTTTTAAAATTGAAATTGGATTTCTAATTAAAATCTTGTTTATTTTACAAAACTTTAAACTAACCATCAATAACTTTGACCACTTTCATAATTATGTCTGCATATAATTTTATTTGCATCAAGCGGAAGACAACCTCATTAATTTCCCTTTATGAATCATCAACTCTGCAAAACAAAAATCTTTTCAAAGGATAACCATTTGTTTTAATACTTTTTTTTCTTTAATTTTTATTACAGTTGGAACATAAAAGAAAAAGGTTAGTCATAGTATTCTTCCGACTTGGGTCGGAGCGGCGGCACTGGGGTGCAATCTGCTGGGGAACCTCTTCAGGCTTGTCCTCTCAGCCTGTCATTTCTTTTCCAGGCTCTTGCTCGGCTGGCTTCATTTTTATTAGTAAACGAATCTTGCATTTGAAACTGTTCTGAAATTTTAATCATAATGACAAGTCCTGACACCAACTCGCTCTCGGATAATCTAATTATCGATGAGATTGTTGAGGCCCCTGAAGCCATCCAGGAGGAGGTAACAACTGGCACCACCACGCTTACCAAGGTATTCCATTTTATTTCTACACACTTCATCTAATATTTAAAGTGCCATGTTGTTCTTTTAACCAACAAATACTGTCAAAAAACGAACGCCATATTTTTTAAATATATATCCATCTCTCCTTTTTGCGAAATTCTTTCATAACCCCTTAATATAATTTTTTTCGATATTTTTCAAATTTAACATTAGATTTTTTTGCATTTGATATTAAAAACAGAGTGGATAGTCATTCTTCACTTAGGCTACTTCGCTGATTGTTTTAATTAAACATTTCGTTCATCAACCTAACCTAATTTTGTCAAGTCCTAAAGTCCTAGAGTTGTACATACCATCCTTGTTAAGGTTTTTACCAGGTTTCCTTAACGACTTATGGCAAATGCCGGAATGGCTAATGCGTCGCTTACTCCTGGTATCGGGTTTTTTAAAAATACTTTTTGTCCTTTGATGGAAATCTATAGTCATGTTATTTGTTAATGACCATACATTTCTATTTTTTTTACTTGTTTATTATTTGTTAAATTGTTGTAGTTAATTTGTATTGATGTTTGTTAATTTATTGTAGCTAGATTATATTGATGTTTGGAGGACCTAGCCACCGAGGACTCTAAGCAGGTCGAGGAATAAATATTTATTTATTTATTTAACCATCAAAGCAAAGCAAGTCGTCGTCTTAGAGTGTAAACCTGCTAAATCCATTTTTTATCATATATGACATATTAATACCGTTCGAAAGAAAAAAGAGATGCAGCATCGCCCAACTAAAACTGCTACTTAACGATCATAAGTTGTAGAAAAAAATGTGAAAAATAGTTTCTTTCCATAACAATAATATTAATTTTGTTTGTTTTTTCTCTGTCCTGTAAAATTTCCTTGTTGTGGTTAGCAGGGCGATGATATAACTATTCATATTTATATTTAGTATAAATATGTATATATTTTTTTGCATCAAACGATAGACAACCTCATTGATATCTCTTTATGAATCAAAACCCGCTACTCTCGGCAAAACAAAATCTTTTCATTGAACATGATATAGTTGAAAAACCATAGAAACGATGTTTTTTTTATTTTGATATAAAATCTGATTTTTCGAAAATGATTGAAATTGTAGCTGGCAATTTCCTTTTTCTCGGCGCGGCTTATCTCATTCATTTAAGGTAAATCTAATTTATGGTAGAAAAATAGCGGAGAAAGAATAAATTCTAATTCTACTTTTTAAGTCACCCTAGGCCAGGAATAATTTTGTTTGTTTTTTCTCTGCCCTATAAAATTTCCTTGTGTGTTAGCAGGTTTACACTTTAAGGCGACGAAGATCAGTTATAGGAATTCTTAACAAAGGAAAAAAATTTATTTGCAGATAAAATTTGATTAAATCTAACAAATAAAAGAATTAAATTGTCATTTCAAGTAAACTTGGAATTTTTTAAGTCATCCTCAGGGCAATTTCATCAACACACATCACATAATAAATCCTTGTTAATTCTCCATTAAATGCTGGATAAATCGAAACAAATTGTGTAAGAAAATAAAAAAAGTGCATTTTTCATAATTTCCTTTGGGATGTACAATATAACTATAATGTAGCCAATTCCGCATATTTAAAAATTGCCCTGAGGATAGATGATTGAATAAAAAGTGAAAATTTGACTTGATCTAACAATTCAATTTCTGTTCTAAAGAAATTACGAGAGGTTGTCATCTTCTAAATCCGAGTTGTATTGGATAAGCTTTATTATGTCTCGGAAGGGAATCGAACCCGGGTGGTAAAAATAGCAATCCGGATCAATTGCCCACCCAGTGTGGTGGACCCTTCTGACATATCTATCGCGCTAAATATTTCAAAATTTGTAAAATTTCGTGTTTTTTACTTTACCATACAGGGTATGGTCAAGTATTGTAATCGTGCATGAAAAAAGTGTTTTTTTTTGCTTCTTTTTTTCGAAATATCTCAAAAACGGCTGAAACTATTTTGGTTAAAAAAATTGAGCGAAACCATGGCATTTCGGTCTACAAAAAAAGCTCTAATAAGAGAACATCGAAAAAATTATATTTTTCGAGATAACAATTGTTTTGTCAAAATGTCTGTTAGTATGTTTGTCTGTGCGTTAACAATGTTTTGTGGACAAGCTACCTCAAAAACTAGTGGGAATATCGAAACCAAATTTTACACATAGTTTCTATACCTTATCAAATTTTTTCCAAGACATAAATTCATAAATTTGATAAATATATATAAAGGGTATTTTGTCTACTCATTATTATTATACATAAATAGAGGGGGATAGCTAATATAAGCTAAGATCCGTAACTTTATTTCCCAAACTTTGTAAAATTATTATTATTAATAATTATTATTCAATACACTAAGTATAATGAAATATTATACTTTGCTTTAATGAATCTCTAATAGAGCAGGATCATATTTCCCTTCAGTATCAATATCAATTAGTTAGGAATTAATTTTTATTTTATAATCACGTGACTATCTTCACCTGACTAAATTATTATTGATAAAGATTAAATTATTTAGTTAAAATTTTTTCCTATTTTATATATGCCCGTTTGGTTTCACCTCTTAAATCAAGTCATTGGCCCCGATTGCTTTTTGGGTTCAACTCCCGAGGGGGATAAAACAACCCTTTTGACGTAATAACAATCATACACAACAGCTCACATTCTGGTGAAGATAATCTTGTGATTTTTAAGGTAGTTGTTTCGCGACAATACCTGCAGCTAGAGTATATAGAACAGACAATAAGGATTCATAATTCATAAGCCCAAAACTTTTTGCTGTTTATGTACCACTACTAGCCAATCCCGTGCTCGTTTGACAAATCTGGCAACACTGTCCAAGCTTGTATATATTTTATCATAGAAATGTCAGATCAAGTACATTATAAAGGAAGATTTATAAAACAAAAAGTTCTTAATAAGCGATTGAAACCTGTTGCGACAATGGCTGAAGCGAAAAAACGTCAAAAAATTTACTAAAGTTAATCCACTTTTTAGGTTAAATAAATGCGTTGTTGCCAGGTTGTTTTTAGTGTAAATTTTTCAACATTTTTATTAATTATTAGCTCAGAAACTGTCTTGTAACTATGAATTAAAATTTTCTTAAAAATGTATTAGTTATTGTATAATGTTGGTTTAGTTTTTTATTACATTGGTAAGAAGAGTTTCTTAATTATAATTAAAAATGAATGTAAACTTTCCGATATAGTGAAATGTATAAGATTATTGGATAAAAATACTTGGTAGGTTTCATATTAAGAAAAAAATGTATAAGAGTCTGACAAACTCTATCTTTGGAATTTAATATCTCTTGAACCAAATTGTTCATAAATTTCTTTTTGCTACCAATCGATGCGGAAGTATTTAAATAATATCTGTCTAAATTTCAAAAAATCCTAAGAAAACCTATATGGTGAAATAACTACATTAACAAGAATAAAGTCAAATCTACTTCTCTCGGGAAAAATAACTTGTATTATATTTAGAAATCATTTCTCTCTTCTAGATGTTGAATATCTATGTAAAGATATTTAATATAAATGCATGTTTTAAAAATAACCAAAGAAAAAATAACTAATTATGCTTTTTCTTTTTTTTCTTTTTAGGATGAAGACTTTATTGAGTTTTTTTATAAGAACTATCCTGGGGAACGAGAAGTTGCTGGAGGCAAAATGATTAGGGAAAAAACAAAAAAACGAAAAGAATTAAAAAACGAAAGAGATCTTTCGAGTCCTACTACTCGAGGAAGAGGTAGAGGTAGAGGAAGAGGAGCTGCCAGTGGATCAGGCGAATCGAGAGGTCGTGGTCGAGGGCGCGGACGAGGTCGTGGACGTCCTCCAAATTCAAGTTATAACCATCTCAAAAAAGAGGATACATTTAAAGTAAATTAAAATATTTCACTTATATGGTGTTGATGGTCATAGCCGAAAGAGGTATTTGTGAGGTAATTTCAAAATAAAAATATCCTTTGAACATTTTTTCTCAACTCACTTTTAAGGAGGTTCTTTCGCGACAATCCACGCCAAAAATTTTAGCCTCGTAACCACTCTATAAATATGAAAGGAACTAAAGTTTTTGGCTATTTTTTTTTACCTGACTGTCCACTCACACTACGAAATCTCTATACGGACACACATACTTGCCGGTCGTTTCCAAGCCATTGTGCTTATATCCCCTCCACTAAAAATAGTCGCCCAAATATGTTTTTTTTGTTTTTTATCAAAACTACGTGGTAAATAATTTCAATTTTTTTTTTAAGTTACTACGAATATATTATTCTAACAAATATTAGTTTTTCATCAAGATGTTGAAAGTCCTTCAATGAAAAAAAATAAAATAATGATCATATCCCCACCCTTTCCCTATCTACCCTATGTTAAAAAATGTCATTTTTAATTGCAATTATTTCATTTTTGGTGTGGTAAATCGTCTTCAAATTTTAACAGTATGTGTATTATGCTTTTAATGACTTATATTCCAAGTTTCAAAAACTTTTTGAATTTTTGCATTTGTGAAAGAACTTGAATGAGACAATAAAGAGTGTGTCTTCTGCTGGAATTATAAATTTTATTTATTTATAACGAGACTATAATTTCATAAATTAATTCCTGTGAATACATTGTAATAGACTGATGAAGAGGGCAAAGCCCTCGAAACTATAGTCTCGTTATAAATAAATAAAATGTATAATTCCAGCAGAAGACACACTCTTTTATTGTCTCCTTCAATATATAAAAATTCTGCTACTCTCGGCAAAAACTTTCAATTTAATGTGAGAGAACTACTTTAAGCTCTATAAGAAGAAATTTAAGGGTTAAAATAATCCTTTTTCACCCATCACCCACTTATTTTCTGGGAACGCTCCCTATGTCTATCACTTTTCGATAATTTTATGATCATGAATTTGATTTGGATAGGGGAAAAGGATTATTTTAACCCTTAAATTTCTTCCTATAGAGCTTAAGGTAGTTCTTTCCCAAATGCAAAAATTCAAGAAGTCTTCGAAACTTGGAATATAAGTCATTAAAAGCATAATACACATACTGTTAAAATTTGAAGACGATTTACCACACCAAACATGAAATAATTGCAATTAAAAATGAAATTTTTTTACATATTGTAGACAGGGAAAGTGTGGGGAAATGATCATTATTTTATTTTTTTTTCATTGAAGGACTTTCACCATCTTGATGAAAAACTAATATTTGTTAGAATAATATATTCGGAGTAACTTAAAAAAAAAATTATTTACCACGTAGTTTTGATAAAAAAAAAAACATATTTGGGCGATTATTTTTAGTGGAGAGGATAAGCACAATGGCTTGGAAACGACCCGGCTAGTATGTGTGTATCCATATAGAGATTTCGTAGTGTGAGTGGACAGTCACGTTAAAAAACATAACCTAAAATTTTAGTTCCGTTCATATTTATAGAGTGGTTACGAGGCTAAAACTTTTTGTGTGGATTGTCACGAAAGAACCTCCTTAAGACATTTATGGACATTTTAATTATAGTTTCTACACATATTTTGTTTATAGATGAAGCCACATTAGGGTGATCCTTATTTTGGGTATTTTCGAATTTTTACGCTGACAAGGGCTCATATTGTTCGAAATGAATAAAAAAAAAATATCCCCCAAGTTTCAAGTCTCTATCTCAATTATAACCTGTGCACACAGCGATGTAAGTTTCTCATCTAATTAACATGGGGTTTTTGGTATTGAAAGATCAATTTTTTTATTCCGGCCAAAGTAATGGTTCAAAAAATTTGAAACTCTTTAGACTTTATCCTTATAATAGTAGTTATCCCTCAGAATTTTTACAGATTTATAGCTATTATAATTATAACATCATGCGAATAGATGATGGAAGGCTCGCCAAATAAGCCTCTACTGTCCAAACCAACCACAAAGAGACCTCCAAAAAGATGGATTGATAGTTGGCAAGACTCCGAGAACGACTCTGAAAATTAACAGGAGAAATCCTAAATTAAGGAGAAGAAGATAATTTTGGAGTCTATAACGTAACACTAAGATATAGCACTATTTTATCTAGCTGTAACTCCATAATTATAATAGCTAAAAATCTGTAATAATTCTGATGGATAGCTAGTATATTATAAGTATAAAGTCTACAGAGTTTCAAATTTTTTGAACCTTTACTTTGGCCGGAATAAAAAATTGATATTTTAATGCCAAAAACCCCATGTTATTTAGATGAGAAAGTTACATCGCTGGGGGCAAAGGTTATAATTGAGCTAGAGGCTTGAAACTTTGGGGATATTTTTTTTATTTATTTCGAACCATATGAGCCCTTGTCAGAGTAAAAATTCGAAAATACCCAAAATAAGGAACACCCTAACCTATATATAGTAAAGACCACAAATATATTACTCAGAATTTACATTCATGCCACTTAAACAACAAAACTTAAATTACTATAATTTTTCCATAAAAGTTTAGTATGCTAATTATTAATCGATACGCCGAGCAGCTAGGCAAACCTTAGTAACTAATTTGAATTCACCCAAAAAATTTCAATTTTGTTTTTCGCCCATTATGTTTAAAATGTGAAACTGGAAGAAAGATATTTTTTCAACCATGATTTTTTTTCTGTCTGTGTGGCTGGAACTTAAGAACGAAAAGTCATAAAAAGCTCTTACTTGTGCTAAAATGTTTGTATTTTCAATGCAGTAACTTAGATTCTGGGCTTTATAGCTTTAGAACAACTTAAGTTTGTGTGTATTCGATCCAGGGCAGTAAGAGTATGCCTATTAAAAGTGGCTTCCCCCGTAAACAAAATATTTGTAAATGCTACAAATTAAAATAGGTAACGACTGTGTTTCGAAAAATGTTCAAATGACATTTTCATCTTGAAATGGCCATTGCATCTCTAAGCTAGGACTTTTAAGTCTTTGGACATACTCCATATATACAGGGTGTCAATTTGAAAACTTCCCACCCATAGTATCGCTAAACTGGCAAATTATTTCAAAAATCGCTGAGACACGTCAAATTTGTTTTCGAGGGGGGAAGAATTTTGACGTATAAATTAGATCGCCCCCTTCACCCCCTGCCCCAGAGCCCCCCCCCCAAATCTTAAATGGGAAAGGGGGTCGAGTTTTGCAAATGATTAACAAAACTAAATAAATAAGCTGACCTGTTCTGATGTGGCTATCCGCTTGACTTTACCATACAACCTGGCCCCTCACTTATATTTAATAAAATTATTTATAATCATGTAGGGGATGGGGGTTAGTTTTTGCATTTTTAGACTCCTGGGGCCCACTGATTATATATACAAAATTTGGTTGAGTTTGCTCAAATGGCCTAGATTTTTAATTTTTAACCCCCCCTCCACCCCCGGGTCGATATGCACCAAAATCTAAACAGCTCTTAATCGCAATGAACCAAAACTACGTGTGAAATTTTGTTTCGATATTTACACTAGTTTTTGAGCTAGCTCGTCCACAAAAATTTGGTAACGCACAGACTAACAGAAAGACTAACTAACTAACAGACATTTTGACAAAACAAATTATCTCGAAAAATATAATTTTTTCGATGTTCACTTATCAGGGCTTTTTTGTAGAGCGAAATTCCATGGTTTCGCTCAATCTTTTTAATCAAAATAGTTTCAGTCGCTTTTGAGATATTTCGAAAAAAAGAAGGAAAAAAACACTTTTTTTCATGCACGATTACAATACTTGACTATACCCTGTATGGTAAAGTAACAAAATATATTTCAATTTTTACTTTGTTATTTTCAATTTTGTTTTGTTAATCATTTGCAAAATAAATGTACATGAATAAAAGCGCGTTCTAATTTGTTTGTGGTTTACGTTAATCTATTAGGTATGATGCTAGTTTAACTGTAAAAATTGATTTATTAAAACAACGCACCACTGTCAAAACCTGCCAGTTTAGCGATACTAGAGGTGGGAAGTTTTCAAATTGACACACTGTATATATAAATAAATATATTAATTAATATTAAATTTTCATTTATTTTAGAAGACAAATTCTTTTATAAACGGCAACATGGATGTAAATAATCTTTTTATGAATCCTAATTTCCTTTTAAATAATAAGGTAATTATAAACAATTTTCTTTCTATTTTCATTTATTCATTAAATAAAAAATATAATTTTTTAAAGCTATCAGAAGTACTTTTATAGAAATGTTTCTTCAATATAAAGAAAAAGTTGGTAATATGCTTCTACTCCCCACTCACACATATGGTACTTTAGCACGACCCATCTATTATGTATACATAAAATTAACTCATACGTTTTTACCAATAATTTTAATTAGTACTAGTGTACCCAAATTTTAACATTCTGTTCTCGCAGTAAAAACAACTTATCTGCCTGTTGAAAGTATTTTTTTACATAGAATCATGTTTCAAGTGGAACTGTGACAATCAACTGAGTGGGTAACAACCCTTCTATATTTTTAACAAAAAATCATCCTACTTTTACAAATAATTTTTTCTACTTTTGCTGTCTTCATTTATTAAATCTATTTAAAAAACACCCCCCTGTTTTTGCAGATATTATGACCCTAAACCACAGAAAATAAATAATGCAGAAGGCACATAATTTTTGTTATTTTTACCGCTAAATGTTTGTTATTTACTTTCATACCAAGATGTGATATTACCCACATAATTGACCTGTTATTTTAGAAATAATTTTAAATACATAGAATTTCCTTATACTTGTAATTTCTATTTACATTCTAACATAGATTATTCTACTCAATTATATTAACATAAATTGATTGTTAAAATAATGAATAATTATTATTTAATCACGTATATAGAGTTTGGTGGAACTATATTATCACCTACTAATACTTAATGGATAGAAAATATGAGAAATATGCTAATTTAACTACGTGGATTTCAATTTAACTAGTTATTTACATTTTATTGTTTTTTTTTTTAGAGAATTAACCTTCCTAGTTATAACCGAATAACAAATCCTGGAATTCAACAAGATCCTCTCAGCATCGGTAATTCGAGTCCATTTCAAAACTATAATCCACCTATAATGGTATGTTATTCCAATATACATTTTTTAATTGTTTAAGGTAGTTGTTTCGTGACAATACTGGAAAAAAGTTAATGCTAGAGTATATAGAACAGACAATAAGGATTCATAAATCATAAGCGCAAAACTTTTTGCTGTTTATGTACCGATTCTAGCCAATCCCGTGCTCGTTTGACAAATCTGGCACCATTGTAAGAGATTGAATATTTTTATATTAAAATGACAGATAAAATACATTTTAAATTTCTATAAAAATCGTTTTGTTATTTTTTAACAAATGTAATCAACGCCTATGTTACACCTTATGAAAATTATAATTTTGAAAAAATCTAGCGCATTCGGGCTTTATACATCTTTCGCTGGTTAAATAAATGCGCTGTATCCAAATTGTTTTTAGAGTAATTTTTTTTTATACATTTTTCATTATTTATTCATTATTATTTCAGAAACTGTGTTGTAACTATGAATCAAAATTGTCTTAAAATATGTATTGGTTATTGTTTAATGTTGGTTTAGTTTTTTATAAAAATGGTAAAAAGGGTTTCTTAATTATAATTAAATATGTATGTAAATTTTCCGATATCCCCTACAGTTCAAAGTATAAGAGTCTGAAAAACTCTATTTTTTGAAATTTAATATCTCCGGATTTATATTGTTCATAAATTTCGTTTTACCACCAATCGATGCAGAAGTATTTAAATAATAATCTGTCTAAATTTCAAAAAAATCCTATGAAAACCCATTTGGCGAAACAACTACCTTAAACCATAAAACAAAACTTCTGAATCCGAATATGACTTGCATTTTTCTCCCTTATTTTTAAATTTACATTACATTTTAAATTTCTATAAAAATTACTCTAAAAATTACTCTTAAAAACAATTTGGCAATGATGATGATGATTTTTCTCCCATCGCCCAGTATTTTCTCGGGATGTCTATCATTTTTCGATAATTTTATGAATTTGATTTGGATAGGGGAAAAGGATTATTTTAACCCTTAAATTTATTTTTATAGAGCTTAAAATGTTGATTTTGAGAATAAAGATAATGTTTAAATCAGTAATTTCTTCTATTAAGTAAATACAGAAAATCAAGGGAATTTTTCCTAAATTATAATTGCCGGTAGAGCCCTGAAGTCGTAACTTTTATGAAAAAACCAAAACAGTATATTATTAAATAGCCGCTTGATACACAACTTTCTATCGCTATTACAGATTTCAAATCCAAAAATTAAAAAATCACTTCATATTTCGCTCCACCCTATTGTACAACACTAATTTAACCTAATAAGAGGAAAAGCTCAGTGAAGCCTGGGGAATCTTTACAATGACCATGTATCGATACACTGTCCAACCTTCATTGCTTTTATTTTGAATCGTTTTTAATTTTGAAGATTGAAAAATTGTTCTTATTTTTCTTTCATGACAAGCCTAAATATGTGAAACATGAGTGTTTCCGTTTCTTAAGGTAGTTGTTCTGCCAAATGGGTTTTCTTAGGATTTTTTTAAAATTTAGACAGATTATTATTAAAATACTTCGGCATCGATTGGTGGCAAAACGAAATTTATGAACAATATAGTTCTGGAGATATTAAATTTCAAAAATAGAGTTTTTCACTCTTATACATTGCACTATACGGGATATCGGAAAATTTACATACATATTTAATTATAATTAAGAAACCCTTCTCTACCATTTTTATAAAAAACTAAACCAACATTAAACAATAACCAATACATATTTTAAGACAATTTTGATTCATAGTTACAACACAGTTTCTGAGATAATAATGAATAAATAATGAAAAATGTATAAAAAAAATTACTCTAAAAACAATTTGGCAACAGCGCATTTATTTAACCAGCGAAAGATGTATAAAGCGCGCATGCGCTAGATTTTTTCAAAATTATAATTTTCAAGGTGTAACATAGACGTGGATTACATTTGTTAAAAAATAACAAAACGATTTTTATGAAATTTAAAATGTACTTGATCTGACATTTCTATGATAAAATATATACAAGCTCGTACAGTGTTGTCAGATTTGTCAAACGAGCACGGGATTGGCTAGTATTGGTACATAAACAGCAAAAAGTTTTGCGCTTATGAATTATGAATCCTTATTGTCTGTACTATATACTCTAGCATTAACTTTTTTCCAGTATTGTCGCGAAACAACTACCTTAACCATACCTACATCTTATCTAGTCAATTTTATTTTCATTTATTCAAAAGTATATATTTTTGAAGAAAAGAATCTTTCTTCAATTAACTTAATTGTTCTCTGTGAGGCCATTAGCTAAGATTTGTAATATACATCGTTCCCCTAATTTGTATGTTTATATCTGACCTTTTCTTAGACGATTTTGACCAGAAGGCATCTCCCTCCCCGCTTTTATAGAGTAGAATGGCGATGTTAATTAGTTCTGGAATTTAATTCAACTAACTACCCTTCCTTACCATAATGAGTTTCAGCAAATTGAACATCTCAAAGGATATTCCAAACTGAAATATTGTAATTTGAAAAGATTTCTTGTCAAGAGTAGCAGAGTTGTTGATTTTTAAGAGGAAATCAATGAGGGTGTCCTTTCTAGCGATTCTAACAATTTTATTTGAAATTTTGAAGAGCGTCTAAATTATTAGTTTTCTTTGAAAGGCCATGTATATACAGTGTGCCAATTTGAAAACTTCCCATCCCTAGTATCGCTAAACTAGCAAATTATTTCAAAAATCGCTAAGACACGTCAAATTTGTATTCGAGGGGACAGAACTTTGACGTATAAATTAGATCGCCCCCTTCACTCCTCAGACATCATTTTGAAGGGCTTTTTATTCTCTACAATATGGTGTGGCATTTTTTAAATTTGAGTGCTGCGTTGCCAAGTTAGGCGACTTTGAATTTTGCAAAATTGAATTTTTGTAATTATTTGTGTGATACATTAAACTTATAAATTCTCATTCAGGAATAGTAATTATTTGATTCTTATAATATTTTTTATAATCAGGAACGAGGCTTTTTGAATCACAGTAGGAAGATCGAGTCCTTGTAGAATGATGGTTATTTTTTCTTTTTTTCTTTCATTTATCTTGTATTTTGCCTTATATTTTTTTTAATTTTACATTTCTGAGTTTCCTTAATTGAATTAACTCACTGTTTGAGATGCGTGTTGACCTCAGTAATTTAATTTCTTTTCATTTTGCCTCTGTGAAGGAAATATAATGATATTTTATTTTTTAACATAGACTGAAGAGGCATTGAGTTAATGCCGAAACGTCTCTTGTTTCAAATAAAATTAAATTATAAACCCTGATGAAAATTTTTTATTGAAAAAAGAAAAATAACCATCATTCTATAAAGACTCGATCTTCCTACTGTGATTCAAAAAGCCTCGTTCCTGATTATAAAAAATATTATAAATTCTCATTAAAACATGTTTTGACGGTGGTACCTACGTTGTTTTAATAAATCAATTTTTACAGATAAAGTAGCATCATCATACCTACTAGATTAACATGAACCATAAACAAATTAGAACGCGTTTTTATTCTTGTACATTTATTTACCAAATGATTAACGAAACAAAATTCAAAACAACAAAGTATGTATGATGCTACTTTATCTGTAAAAAGTGATTTAAATAAAACAACGTACAACCGTCATAACCTGTTTTAATTAGAATTTATAAGTTTAATGTATCACACAAATAATTACAAAAATTTAATTTAGTCGGCAACGCAGCTCTCAAATTTAAAAAATGGCACACCAAAATGTAGAAAATAAAAAAAATTCCTTCAAAATTATGTTTCACTCGGCCCCTTTTCCCATTTAATTTTTTGAGGGTTGGCTCTGGGGGGGGCGGGGGGGGCGATAAAATTTATACGTCAAAATTCTTCCCCCTCGAATACAAATTTGACATGTCTCAGCGATTTTTCAAATATTTTGCCAGTTTAGCGATACTAGGGGTGTGAGGTTATCAAATCAAAATCAATATATACATATATTAAAGAATTTACTCCATAAATTAACATTTCATATATTCTCTATTCTGATTTTTAGGTGTTTGATATTTTTTCATTCTTGTCCGTGTGCGTCGATTTCGAGCATTAGCGATTACTTTGGAGAACTTAATCTGGAGAAATTGTTCACAGAGGTGGTTTCCCATTCCCTGGATTTAACGAGACTCCTTTTGTTAGAGATAAAATTTTCTGACAAGCTAGATTCGATCCCGATTAAACGCGATTCACATTTGTTCGTTCACTCTAGTCACTAGAGTAGCACGGCCTTTATTTAATTAAAAAAAATAATAATATAATTTTTTTTAAATAAATTTTTCACATTCAATAGTTCTTTTACTTTCATTTTACTTTCATATATATTTAAGGTAGTTGTTTCGCGACAATACTAGCAAAAAGTTAATGCTAGAGTATTTAGAACAGACAATAAGGATTCATAATTCATAAGCCCAAAACTTTTTGCTGTTTATGTACCAATACTAGCCAATCCCGTGCTCGTTTGACAAATCTGACAACACTGTACGAGCTTGTATATATTTTATTATAGAAATGTCAGATCAAGTACATTATAAAGGAAGATTTATAAAACAAAAAGTTCTTAATAAGCGATTGAAACCTGTTGCGACAATGGCTGAAGCGAAAAAACGTCAAAAAATTTACTAAAGTTAATCCACTTTTTAGGTTAAATAAATGCGTTGTTGCCAGGTTGTTTTTAGTGTAAATTTTTCATTATACATTTTTTATTAATTATTATCTCAGAAACTGTGTTGTAACTATGAATTGAAATTTTCTTAAAAATGTATTAGTTATTGTTTAATGTTGGTTTAGTTTTTTATTACAATGGTAAGAAGAGTTTCTTAATTATAATTAAAAATGTATGTAAACTTTCCGATATAGTGCAATGTATAAGAGTCTGAAAAACTCTATCTTTGGAATTTAATATCTCCCGAACTATATTGTTCATAATTTTCGTTTTGCCACCAATCGATGCAGAAGTATTTAAATAATAATCTATCTAAATTTCAAAAAAATCCTATGAAAACCCATCTGGTGAAACAACTACCTTAATTACTTTAAATAAAATCATTAAGAAAGTGTTTACTGTTTAATGAATGAATTGATATTCTCAAAATTATCTTCATATTCATATCAAACAATTTTTCAAAATTGAAAAAAATTAAATTCTACCGCTTTTATTTTGACTCTGCGCTTGCGTTTTAGGGAACTTATGATGATGATTCGTCCAATTGGCCAGCCCCATCTTCTTATTTTAATCAGTTACAAGCTCAAGAAACTGTACCAAATAATCAAAATCAACCAGTATTTCCAAGTGAGTATTCTTATAAAACTTCTATTTACTTATCTAATCATCGATAATTTATTTGATTTTTTTATGAAAGTTATATTTAATCCATTTTAATAATTGGTAAGAGATCATTAGCGAAAATATAAGATAAAATAAAAATTAGTTTAAATAATTTAATTGTATACGTAAAACACTGGAATTCAGAAAATTAGCTTCATCGAGTGAGCATATTTTCAAAATTAATTCTACATTCGTTAAAAAATATTTTAATTGATAAAAATTTAATAAAATAATAAATAATTTCAATATTGTTTTGAAAAAAGATTTCTTTTACAAACATATTTAGATAAAAATTTATTGGAATTATAGATATGTTTACAACATTTAAATAAAGAGTCATTTTATTTATAATTATACTGTTAATTTATATCAAATAATATGTATATTTTTTTTTTCATGAGAAATATCCAAATAAAATTTAATGATTATTTATTTTATACATGTAACAAAATTTCAAAAATATTTTTTATTTATCAAAAGATGTCATTTAATTAATTTAAATTTTTTTTTTTTAAATATCAAAATTTGTACTTAGTTAAAATTCCATATCGACTTCACTTAACTAATTAATATTTAGAGAAATAAAAATAAGGGAGAAAATTGATTTTCTCCAAGTTTTAGACTTATGTAAACACAATGAAAAAATTATCAATGAAATTTTCTCTGGAGAGAGTCGGACTGGTAGAACTTTTAATTGAAAGTAATGGAAGGCAGCCCAGGGGTAGTGAAGAAAAAAAATTAACACAACAAATAAGGTATAATTTATTGGAATCCTTCCTCCTTTCCTTTCAAACCGACGTTTCGGAGAATTCTTCCCCCTTCTTTAGGGTTTCAAGGGGTCAATGAAGGAAACAAATAAAATGCTTCCTTCTTCTCTCCACAGCAGTGTTTAACTTTTTTCTTCTTTAGCAGAAGCATAGAAAAAAAAATTCTATGCTTCTACTAAGGAAGAAAACAGTTTTAAACACTGCTGAGGAGAGAGGAAAGGAAGCATTTTATTTGTTTCCTTCATTGACCCCTTGAAACCCTGAAGAAGGAGGGAAGAATCCTCCGAAACGTCGGTTTTTTTTATAATGATATTGAAAGGTTTGAAAGGAAAAGAGGAAAGATTCCAATAAATTACAACTTATTTGATATGTGTTAATTTTTTCTTTCCTCACTACTATCTCTGGGCTGCCTTCCATTACTTTCAATTAACAATGAAAAAAATTTCCGCCTTAAAATTTGTTTTACATAAATTCATTAATCACAATTGAATATTTTAACATTGAAAATGTTTTCGGGATATACATACGTATCAGGATCCTAATACACCCATATATATATTATTATATATTATGTGTCTATCACGGGTCACGGGGCATTTGAATATACGCGTTTCTATCTACCTTATCTATATCATAGAGTAATATAGAGTGGAGGGCTCCATGAGGAGCCAATGTATTTTAGCGTATACGAGTTACAGAGCTCTCTGGCGAGACCAGGGCGAAACCATTGGGCAATAAAGTGGCGGAAACCGCTCTCTTCGGGGCAAATTTTGGTGACATTACCAAGAGTAAAAAATTCGATTATATATATATATATATATAACATAAAGGGTATGTATCTTTTATCTATGATCTTTGGATAGCTTTTAAGAACTAAGAGTTTTCGTCCTGCAGTCGCTAGAGAGCGCTTTTTCGATATACGGTAGCCTCCCACTCTATATTACTCTATGATCTATATGTGTCGATTTTTTGTGGGGGAACCTCTCACCAAACATCTGCTAACTTAAATCAAAATAATTACAATTTTTTTAAATATATTTACTATTCATTTTTTAGCTACTCAAAATTTTAATATAGATATCGAAAGTAATTCAAACCCAATTTTGATGTCTTATAATCCTTGGCAACCGCTTTCTGCTCCTGTGGTCCAAGAGAACTACATAGCGGCACCACCTTATGAAAACCAATGGGAACAGACACAAAATTTTGAAGAAATTAAAACTCAAGAGGATCCAATATTTCCAAATAATGAATCTGTTATAATAGAAAATTCTTGGTGCCTCAAGAAAGAATTAATTTACCAGGTAATTTTCTTATAAAACACTGTACTAAGATTAAACTAAAGAACATCTTCTATTTTAACAAATATATTCGGTTTTTATTCATCATCCTCATCATCGAGTCTAAGACTGGTTTGATGCAATCACTCTCCTCTACTCTATTCTATGCTAACTCTTTCAATTCCCTAAATGTCTCACAACCACGGGGGCTTGAGGGTCAGAATCCCCCTCCCAAGTTCAGGGCTCATGAGATGAGTAACGGCAAGGACAAACCGTTTCTTATGGCAAACTAACCGTAATTAAATATATTTCATATAGCCCAGTATATAAAGGATCCAAAAAGTGCTTCAACTTAGATTAATTGCAGGAAAATATTTTTTTTTTCTAAAATCGTTTGGTATAGTGTGGGTATGCCAAATTTAAATTTGCGACCTCGAAAGTGTGAGGGACAACTTTTGGTGGCCGAAAAACCTCGAAATTTTCGGACTTTTTCCAGTTTTTAGCTTATAACTCGAAAACAGTCCATATTTTGTAAATAACCGTCCTATAGTAAATTAAAGAGGACAAAATTTCGCGTCGATTAAAAAAATGCAAAAGTAGTTCGATTTTTTAAGGGGATCCAAAAAACAACCCCCCCCCCCCCCCCCCCGGATCACTTTTCTATATCCCCAAAACTTGCACTTTTTTCGATATTTTCCCCATTTTGACCATGAAGGAGCACGTTTTCGAAAAAGACCACTCTATACATTTTTAAACTAGATTAAATTTTCTACAATTCAAATAAAGTTTCATCTTAATTGGATAATGGTAACCCGTGCCGCAATGAGGTTGAGCTTTTGAAAAACAGTAATTTTTTGCAAAAAATCGAAGTTTTTCCTTCATAAAATGAAAACCACTCATCCTAGTAACTTGATTTCTATCTCATTCTCTAGGGGATTTTGTTGACTTTAACGTTTACTTGGACCACTTTATTGATTATTTACAAAATATGGACCGTTTTCGAGTTATAAGCGAAAAACTGGAAAAAGTTTGAAAATTTCGAGGTTTTTCGGCCACCAAAAGTTGTCCCCCACACTTTCGAGGTCGCAAACTTAGATTTGGCATACCCACACCATACCAAACGATCCTAGAAAAAAATATTTTCCCGATGTAAGCTGAAATCCTCCTATATATATACTGGGGCTAATATGTTTAATCAATAATATTTGTTTTAATAAAAAAAAATTCCCACTAAATATTTTGCTTTGAGGATTGACCCCCCACTATGCCACTGCTCACATCCATATCTTTCATTAGGAGGAAAATATTATATTTTAGGTCTTCGCCCTCTAAAATCCTTAGTAATCCTCCTTGTCTTAAGGGTTGAGCCCTTCTTCAAATTCTTCCACTCTGTCCTCTTTTTGTGTAATTTTTTCATGAACTTCCACGTTTGTAATTCTCTCAACCCATTTACTCTTTAACATTCTTCTGTAGCACCACATTTCGAAGCTTTCCACTCTCTTTATCTCTGCCTATACAATTGTTCATGTTTCACATCCGTATATTGCGAAACTGTTTTCTTTATTATTCTACGAGGATCAGTCAAAAATTACTTACACTTTTCGTTCTACAACTTTATTAAACTAAGATAAGTGTACAACAGATACATTATTTTATCGATAGTCTCCACCTTTGGCAATGCTCTTGGTTCAGCGAGCCACAAGCTTCCGGATGCCATCCTGGTAGAAGGTTTTCGGTTGGTCATGAAGCCACTTTTGCACCGCATCCCGAACGTCCATGTCTGAGGCAAATCGACGACCTCTCAAAGCTTCCTTGAGCGGTCCAAAGAGATGAAAGTCTGAGGGAGTGAGATCTGGGCTGCAGGGAGGGTGTTCCAGGGTCTCAAAGCGTCTCAAAGTTGACGGTCGCCCAGCTCCCTCTTTTTGAGTTACGCTCGTTCGGCCACTTTTAAAAATTTCGATCCATAAAAAAACGCTTTTACGAGATAAAGCACTTTCATCGTATTGTGATAAAAGTCTTCGGTGAATTTCAGCACCTTTCACACCCTCTGACGCACTCCTCGTTGCTCCTCTTTGGTGCAATCTGATAGCGGAGCTGACATGATTATGCTGTTGTAGCTAGACGACAACTGACGCGATTGTGATTAAATTCCGCACACGTGACCACAGACGCGCCAACACAACGCATGCGCATGCGGCCGCCTCCTATCTTAGCTTAATAAAGTTGTAGAACGAAAAGTGTAGGTAATTTTTGACTTATCCTCATATATTACTATTTTAAAAAATTATCTATTTTAATTTTATTTATACAGCTTCATATAAAAATATTGATTCATTCTTTTTTAGAAAATGGCTTAGAAAATTCTCCACCGCAAAATTGTCCATTTCTCCCGAATCATGATACACCAAATGGAAAAGTCTTCAACTTAAGTACATATAATTCTCGATCGGATACGTTTTTGCCTACAGAACTTGAGAGTATTGTAAATTTTAAACGAGAAAATCTGCCTCACACTCCATTTATAAGTGCTATGAAATGGATGCAGACTACTGGAATCCACAATGTGATATGTTGCCCTAGGTATATTTATTATGCTTTATATACATCATTTTTGCACCTGGAAAATTAACCAAGATTAAAATTAATTATTAGGATTCATATAGCCTAGATAAGTATGCTCCGTCTCCCTGCAAAAATTATCAATGTAATCTGGCTCCTACACTATTTTACAGTGAATTAGGCACACCCATATAAAAACATAAAATAAGAAGTACCACACAACAAATTATCTTGGCCAAATAAACATAAGATCGGATTAAAAAAATCAATTAGTATACAGTCGATAGACAACTGATTAGCAGACTAGCACATTAGGTTCGAGATCCACACCAATTAACTTTTTTCAACACTAACATTACTATAGTCTCGTTATAAATAAATACAATTTATAATTCCAGCAGAACACACACTCTTTTATTGTCTCCTTCAACTAACATTACTTTTAGAATTACCTTGCTATAACGAAGACTTTTTATATTAAATAACCTGAAAATGACTTCTAAACAAGCTAGCCCGGGTTCAATCCAGAGACGCTGCAATCTGACTTTAATCTGATCTTTACACTAATTTACACTCACACAAACACTCAATGGCCACATTGGACTATAGTTTCCGAAGGCCATTAAAAAAAAACCGAAAAAATCTCACCTGACAATCAGGATTTGAAATAATTTATAAGCAACTGCATCCATTTAATAAAATAAACAATTAAGAATTTTATAAAAAAAAATTATGTTAAATCTCTTATGACAAATTATGATGGGATGAAAAAGTTTCGGTGCGCTCTCTGTAAATTTCGGAGACTTGACAATTTTTTAAGGTCTAACGTTCAAAGAAAGCTCTAAAGGTCGTTTGACCTACATTTGACGGTTCACTAGCTTTTCAAATATTGTTAAAATTGATTTTTTTATACATTTTCAACCCGAAGATCAGAAACTAGAAATCCCAAAATCTCATCAGTTTTTCAATTTGTAAATATGTAGATTTTGGCACCAGAATTTATACGAACTTAATTTATCCTGGGTATCAGAATCCAGACCTGAAAAAATCATTCATGAAAATCATTTTTCTACATGTTTAAGATATTTTTATCCAAAAAGTAATAATTAACAATTAAATATTCCAGCGCCTCCCAATCGATCGCAGACCCCAAAGATCGAAAATAATTTTCTCTTCACCCGGGGCGCGACCACAACGAGGCCGTGTAAAGACAATTAATAACAAATTTAAATTTAGGGAACGAAGAAAAGAATATTTTTATTACAGACAAAATGAAAGTTGCGAAAAATGAACGAGGAGAGGATTAAAAAAGAAATTCCATAATTCATATAGACAAGAGGTATTAGTTTGGGTTCAGGGATCAGTAGCTTAGTGGATATAGGAGTTAAAGCTCTTATGACAAAGCATTGCAGTACACATGCAAAGATCCCGGGTTCGAGCCCCGGCTGATCCTTTTGTCTGTAATAAAAATATTCTTTTCTTCGTTCCCTAAATTTAAATTTGTAATAATTAACTTTTTAATGAATCCATTAATTTGACTATCCGTCTAGCTAGCTCCTCATGGATCCCGGCTAGGCTAGCTGAACTCATTGAAAGTACAGAATGGTGCAATACTATGATTTATAATAAATTATTATTTTACTTAAAGAAGAAAGTTTTCCATTTTATATTCATAAGAAAATTTCTCTTTTTTACACAATCTGGTCAAAACTAAAAAACACAATTTTTTAAAAATTATTTGTAAAATTCGATTTTTATTATTTATAGGGTTGGTCATCAGAGACATAATAGCACCTCTGAATGTTCATCTTCTATCAATTTGGATGTAGAGTCAACGATAACAGCAAATGAGCAACAGGAATCCAGTCAAATCAATAAAATATATAACTTTCTTGTTTCATCTGAATCTCAGGTATAATAAATATGATTAAATTGAAAGTTTCTTTTTGCCGAGAGTAGCAGAATTTTTATAAATTGAAGTAGACAATAAAAGAGTGTGTCTTCTGCTGGAAAAATAAATGTATAATTTATTTATAACGAGACTAGAGTTTCGAGAGCTTTGGGCACTTCATCAGTCTATTACAATTGATTCATAGGAATTGATGTATTAAAAAATTTCATATATATCAATTTCTGTGAATCAATTGTAATAGACTGATGAAGTGCCCAAAGCCCTCGAAACTCTAATCTCGTTATAAATAAATTAAACATTTATTTTTCCAGCAGAAGACATAATTTGCTCATGTAAAAAATTCGACCGGCTAAAACTCTGCTCCCTCAGTAACACTACTAACCAATGATAAAAACTATCATATTCAATAGAAATTGGCTAAATGGACTTAGTATCCGAAGCCAACAAAAAAAGTTTATTATTTTAATTAGCCTTTATAATATATAGTTTATAGTATTGCGATCTTCAAACTGATATCTAATTCAAATCTTAGCATAAATAGGTTAAAAAAGTTAAAAAATTTCATGATACGGTACCTTTTTCACAAATTTTAACGGCTAATCTTTTATCAGCAAATTTTAAGTTGAAATCACTAATAAATTGGACTGATATTGAAATTGACCTGCTGTAAATATACCAAAAGTTCAGCGTCGGAGACGTTTGGCGATGTAATTGATGTAAAAATATGTTCGTTATAGATACTTAATTGTGTATTTACCCGATACCAAATTATAAAAATTAATAAAAATGTTGTACAGATTTGATATTTGTAACATAATAAAATACAGGTTACAAACAGCGTAGGGGGGGGACGCGAAAATCTTTTTCATACTAAGGGGGTCGAGTCATGAAAAAGGTTGAAAAACACTGCTCTAGATTACACAGAATATCTGAATTCTTTGAAACACAGTTTGAAGAACGCTGGAATGTAAATTTAGGAGTAGAATAATTAGAAAAAGTATTTATTTATTTTTTTATTTTATTTTAAATAACAAGTTACTCCCCTAGCAGCACAAACCATATTGTAACTACGTATATAGTTTCCCTATACAGGGTGGTGACTTGGCCGACGCAGCATAGCGATTACAATGTTAATTTTTGAATGTGCATTTATTTGCTCCCCTAATTATTTTTGAGTTAAAGTTCTTATAGGTTTCTTGTAGAGAAAAAAATACTGAATCCGAACATATTTTTATTTTCAAATTTCAGAACCGTAATAATCAACATTATAAATAATTGTATTTTTACAAAAATCACAGGCCATGGAATTATTAAAACAAACAAGGCATTTTCATTTGTTGTTTCTATTTGACGTTTGTTATATTTGAACTTTTTAAAATCAGTTCTTATTAGAATTTATTGATTACCATAATGAGAAACTCATTAAATTTGAATGGGCTGAGTTTTGTATTCGTCATTGATAAATAAAAATAGTAGATTCACGTAGATGAGGCTTAGAACGAGCTTTTAAATTTTCACAAGAATAATCAACGAAATTATAAGTAATAATTGAAAGTAATGGAAGGCAGCCCAGAGGTAGGAGGAAAGAAAAAATTAACACATATAAAATAAGGTGTAATTTATTGGAATCCTTCCTCCTTTCCTTTCAAACCGACGTTTCGGAGGATTTTTCCCTCCTTCTTCAGGGTTCGAAACGTCGGTTTGAAAGGAAGGGAGGAAGGATTCCAATAAATTACACCTTATTTGATATGTGTTAATTTTTTCTTTCCTCACTACCTCTGGGCTGCCTTCCATTACTTTCAATTAAAATTTCTACCAGTCGGTCTCTCTCCAGAGAAAATTTCGTTGCAAAAAAATTATAAGTAATATTTTTAAACGTAATTAAAACAATAAAATTAGTAAGGTAAACAGAATTTAATTTTTTAACCAAATTAACAAATGCATAAAATTATAACAAAAAATAACAATCATAGCAAATGTTCGAAAAACCACCATTTACCACTAAACAATGGCCCAACCTTTCGTAAAATTCTCGTCTGACATTTGCTAATTAGTATTGTGATATTAAATACTTATGTATTAATATAATATTAATTATAATTATTATGTATTAATACTTATGTATTTATTTACTATTTACTATAAATAATTAAATTAAAATAAATATCTACATTTTTAAAATAGTTTTTTTGGACTTTTAAATTATGAATTAGACAAAATCTGATGTAATTATCTTTTAGAATTTTAATTCTGCTCAGTTTTTTTATTCTAATTATGCTCTAAAATAATCACTAAAGACATCACTATTAAACGTCAAATAGAAACAACAAATGAAAATGCCTTGTTTGTTTTAATAATTCCATGGCCTCAGTGATTTTTGTAAAAATACAATTATTTATAATGTTGATTATTACGGTTCTGAAATTTCAAAATTTGAAAACAAAAATATGTTCGGATTCAGTATTTTTTCTCTACAAAAAACCTATAAGAACTTTAACTCTAAAATAATTAGGGGAGCAAATAAATGCACATTCAAAAATTAACATTGTAATCGCTATGCTGCGTCGGCCAAGTCACCACCCTGTATAGGAACCATCATCAAAGTGAAACGCATTTAATATGTCTAAACTATATAAGCAACCAGGTTAAATCAAAGAGGCGACTGTGGGTCAGTGGCTAGAGTGTCGGGTCGCTGACTCGAAGATCGCTGGTTCGAGACCGAGTCTCGGCAGATAGATATTTGCAGTCGCCTCCTCTTGGAAAGTATTGGCAACCTACCAAGAGTATAATTGCCTAGTCACCTCTCCAAATTAACCGTTCGGAACCGGCGTTAAAAAGTAGGTCCCGTATATCTGTGTAAAAACAACTAAACACACTCAGCACAGGTATATGTGGAGAGGCGCCGACACCCGTTTCGGGTATGGCACTCGAAGAAGAAGAAGGTTAAATCAACATGAAAACCACATACCACTCAGCAGCGCCGCCCCTGGCTTTGCGTTAAACTTTCGAACCACATCCAATGTATGTTCGTTCACCAGGTAAAACCGACATGAAAACCTTGGCGCCCGATATAGCTCCGACATAGATTCTATATCGTTTGCCAATGCTGGTTTTTGCCGCGAGAGACTATATAGATTCTATATAGTTTCGAGTTTTGTGCTACTAGGCTCATAACATAAACTCAACACAATTTCAACCAATCTTCATTTTTATCACACTCTCTTTCTTTCTCTCTCTTAACCACATCTTTGTCCCATATAAAATATACTAATATCCTAGATTTCTCCGGGCTCTCATTTTCTTTTGATCATTTATTAAGATTTGGATAAATGCCTCTTTTTTCTTGCATACAATTTATCCTATAAACTCCCGTTATTTCTATATTTTTTCTTCTTTATTAATAGTGATGCAAAACATTCACCGAATATTAGACATTTAATGAATGAATATTAATAATCTGCGAATATCACTTTTTTTCGAATCCCTTAAACTCTGCATAGATTTTTTTGGATCCCATAATTCAATTTCACCCATGATCAAAATAACTAAATCTCATTAGACATAGGCCATGGAATCGAATAAAAAATATACTAATGTGGACTTAAAAGATTTTTTATATAAACATTTCAAAAATTATTTTTTTAAGGTAGTTGTTTCGCGACAATACTAGCAAAAAGTTAATGCTAGAGTATATAGAACAGACAATAAGGATTCATAATTCATAAGCCCAAAACTTTTTGCTGTTTATGTACCGATTCTAACCAATCCCGTGCTCGATTGACAAATCTGGCATCATTGTAAGAGATTGAATATTTTTATATTAAAATGACAGCTAAAATACATTTTAAAGGTCGATTTATTTCTATAAAAATCGCTTTGTTATTTTTTAACAAATGTAATCAACGCCTACGTTATATCTTATGAAAATTATAATTTTGAAAAAATCTAGCGCATGCGCGCTTTATACATCTTTCGATGGTTAAATAAATGCGCTGTTGCCAAATTGTTTTTAGTGTAAATTTTTTTATACATTTTTCATTATTTATTCATTATTATCTCAGAAACTGTGTTGTAACTATTAATCAAATTGTCTTAAAATATGTATTGGTTATTGTTTAATGTTGGTTTAGTTTTTTATAAAAATGGTAAGAAGGGTTTCTTAATTATAATTAAATATGTATGTAAATTTTTAATATCCCGTATAGTGCAATGTCTGAAAAATCTATTTTTTAAATTTATTATCTCTGGAACTATATTGCTCATAAATTTCGTTTTGCCACCAATCGATGCAGAAGTATTTAAATAATAATCTGTCTAAATTTCAAAAAAATCCTAACAAAACCCATTAGGCGGAACAACTACCTTAATTTTAAAATATTTAAATTTGATTTTTTTTTGCATCACTATCAAATATTTATTTTTCAATTAGGAATCTTTCAAACATCCTCTAGCGATGAGTTCTCCAAAAGTTTCGGCACCAAACTACAGATTGCCAGAAACGCCACCCCATCTAGATCTGGTATTAAATTCTTTCAATTCCGCTTATCCTATTTCATTTTCTAAATCTTATTTCTTTTAAATGCTTTCTATTTATTTAGACAAATTATATTTTACTTAAATGACTTATAGGTTCATAATTAGGAACTATTTTAATTTTAAAATATCTAATTTACTATTTACTTTATCTTTATTATTTCTCAGGGCGATTCATCTTTACCTTATAAAGGCCATTCCGTGTCAATTGAATCTCGATCAATCCTCGTCCGATAGCATTATGTGTTTGGCAAGGACTTTGTTTTGAACTTCATCATCATATACTTCAGGTAATTAAACTTTTAATAGTAATACGATAATAATAATAATATATATATTAAATTTTTGGACCGAGAC
Organism: Forficula auricularia; assembly: GCA_024734495.1. Taxonomy (NCBI): domain Eukaryota; kingdom Metazoa; phylum Arthropoda; class Insecta; order Dermaptera; family Forficulidae; genus Forficula; species Forficula auricularia. The sequence continues at coordinate 150,637 of JALMQS010000336.1, forward strand.
GCTGCCCGCCAGGGCACCAGTCCGGAGGGCCGAGCTTCGAGGGAGTGCCGAAGGCACGCACGAAAAGCTCCTAAATAAATAAAAAACTAATCATTTTCATGCTTCGACTCCAAAATTGGTAAAATAAAACCCTCTGTTTCATACCGATTTTTAATTAATAAATTGATATTTGGCCAAATGACCTTCTGCTTCTTGAATTCACTACTTTGCTCCGCCTCGAGACCAGCAGAAAAATGATTATAGTTTCCAAAATACTTTAAATATCAAATTCCTTCTTGTTTGTCGTTGATAGATAGATAGTAGATAACTTTATTTTTGCTCAGAGATCATTATTTGATCTCGTTTAGCATTATCGAAATTTTACAAATATAGATAGGTAGTACCTGGCCACCGAGCGATGCTCGGTAACTTTTTGCTTCAGTTAAAAGCTATATATTAATACCCGAATTTATTTTTATTTGAAAGTAATGGAAGGCAGCCCAGGGGTAGTGAGGTAAGAAAAAATTAACACATATCCAAATAAGGTGTAATTTATTGGATTCCTTCCTCCTTTCCTTTCAAACCGACGTTTCGGAGGATTCTTCTCTCCTTCTTCAGGGTTTCAAAGGGTCAATGAAGGAAACAAAATGCTTCCTTCCTCTCTCCACAGCAGTGTTTAACTTTTTTCTTCCTTAGCAGAAGCATAGAAAAAAATCTATTTTACCTTATTTGGATATGTGTTAATATTTTCTTTCCTCACTACCCCTGGGCTGCCTTCCATTACTTTCAAATAAAAATAAAAATTCCATTAAAAGAAACATTCAAAGTAAATAAATAAATTTATGTTAAATTGTTTCTTAAAAACCACTTCGGTAATCGGGATTTAGTAAACGTTGTGCATTCTGATGAGAATAAGAGCCGAAAAAATAAGCCGGCCAAGTGAGAGTCTTGGAAGAGTCGCTACAGAGTTCTGTTACTAGCTGAATGACCCGTTGCTCAATTCAACACTTCGCGCGCCCCCCCCCCCCCCCCCCCCCACCTTCCAAGACCGACAGGCAGCAGAAAAATGATTAAAATATATTCCAAAATACTTGAAATATCAAATTCATTCTTATTTGTTTCTGATAAAGAGAAAAATGAGGGAATTTATGTCATTTTTTAATCATGTTAATTCAAGCTATTTTCGAAAGGTACAAAAATGATGAACATAGTTATATCATAATTAGTAGAGATTGTGGTGTTGGTGCAAGGTGAAACATCTTTAATAAAGATAAGAGTAAATAAATATTATATTTAATATGGATTTACTATGAGTTAAGGATACTAGGTCACTTATTTCAGATTAAAATTAAAAAATTAATAGATATAAAATTTTTTTTCTTTTTCAATATATATATTTCGGGCTGTCAACCCATCTTCAGGAAATACAGAAAGTAACAGTTACTACTAAAGCAGGGCATTTTAAACTTTTTTAATTGGCGGCCCCATTTTGAGTGAAAAGTTATTGTTGCCCTATGTTTCGCGACCCATAGTTTAAGAAGCCCTGCTCTAAAGGAAAGACAGACATAATAGCGACACTAATAGGATCCCGTTTTACTTTTTAAAACGGGAACCTAATTTAATTGAAAAGTTTTTATTTTGCCGAGATTAGCAGAGTTAGTTGTTGATTCACAAAGAGAAACAAAGAGGTTGTCCTCTGCTTGATGCATTTTAACTGGCTTCCAGCTAAGTAAAGATCGAAAATTTTCAATATCCATGCGGTATTGAATCCATGAAAAACAATATTTATAATTAAAAAAAGACTGATAATGAAGACCAAGTCTGCGAAACTATAGTCTCAAACAAATAAATAATATATATATATAATTTCGATATATATGTGTGTATGTTTATTTGTATCAAGCAGAGGACAACCTCTCTGTTTCTCTTTGGGAAGCTAATTATTCATAAATCGGATTCAGCTATATTTTCACATGAAAAAAGTTTCTAACTCGGCTTGACGGTCGACTTGAAAACTAACGTTTTGTGTTTCTGGTTTCGGATTTATCGAGGGTGAACCGCGACCTAAAATCGTGTACACCTACTTCCACTTTCATTTTCAAGTAGAAGACAATAGATGACAATAGATTAACTAATGAATTCCAAAGTAATTCCAAAGGCGGTGTACACCTAATTCCAATCGCGGTTCACCCCTCTGGATTTATTAATCTTTAAAACAAAAATATTTATTCAATGTTTTTAATTAAATTAATTTCACACACATTTTCATGTCCCTGCCCTCAGAGCTTGTTGAATGTATATTAGCTATACCTCTGAGTGCAATTGATTAATTTATTTCATTTACATTTTAGGTTCATTCCCCGATGATTTCAGCTGGGATTTTTACAACACACACTATTTTACCATTTCGCCTCGAATCTGCCATGTTTTCAACAACATCTACACGGATTGCCTCGGTTTGCTATCAGCAAATTTTACAACCCTCTCATCCTTGGTTATTTCTCTTCCAAGTACATGTTCATGGCGCATCAGTATATATCACTATTCAGGTATATTTCAAACAAGAATTTTGAATTTATTTTTTTATTTGAATTTGTAGTAGAGCCGTAAAATTTAAAGATGTGCAAGTATCATGACCTTCATCAATATCTTAATTGTTTATTTCCGAGAGATTTCGATCTTTGTTTGATCATCTTTAAGTCCATAACTGCTATTCATGTTTACAGTCCTGAAGATGATCAAAAGATAATAACTCAGAAATAAACATTTAAGAAGTTATTTTTGACCGGAAACCTGGTAGTTTTGAACATCTTTATTTATTTATAATAATAATTTAATAATTTACTTTTAAGTAGAAAAATAATATATAGGTAATTTACTAATAAAGTAAAGGGAGTGTAGTTTCACAATGAATGAAATAAAACTCAGAGGTGATGATGGACTAATAACCCGAAATATATTGAGTCTGCATAAACCTCTTTGAGTTTTATTTAATTCATTGTGAAACTACACTCCCTTTACTTTATTAATTAATATCATGTTTCACCTAAAACCCACACCACTTTCCCTAAGTAAAATAGGTAATTTATAATATTGTATTGATTGTTAATAAAAAAGTTAATTCGAAAGCTTTTTTTTTGTTAGTAGTCAAAAATAATATCTCATCATTCAATAACAACTTTTAAGGAGTTAGGTGTTGGTTCTAGGTGAAACATTTTAATAATAAAACTTGAGCAAGATGCGAGGTAGGTTTCACAAAAAAAATAATATATTCAGTTTTCTCTGACTCCTGAAGATGGGCTGACAACCCGAAATATTCAAAACTCATTTTTGTTTTATTTCTTTTTTTGTGAAACCTACCTCGCAATTTTACCCAATTTTTATTATTAAATAATATATTCTGCTAAAATAAAAATGTTTCTTTATTCTCTAATTTAAATTAATAAAATCTAACTTGCTGATGTCGAAATAAATCGACTAAACGTTCAACATTTATTCATTTTTGTTTAATAATAAGCTGACTTGTTCTGATGTGGCCATCCACTTGACTTTACCATACAACCTGGCCCCTCACTTATATTTAATATTTAATAAAATTATTTATAATCATGTAGGGGAGGGGTTAGTTTTTGCATTTTTAGACTCCTGGGGGCCCACTGTTATCTATACAAAATTTGGTTGAGTTTGGTTAATGGCCAAGATTTTCATTTTTTGACCCCCCCCCCCCATCCCATTTTGGGCGGCTAGTTTTTGCATTTTTAGACTCCTGGGGTCCCACTGATTATGTATACAAAATTTGGTTGAGTTTGCTCAAATGGCCTAGATTTTTAATTTTTAACCCCCTCCACCCCCCTTAATTTTGGGTCGATATGCACCAAAATCTAATCAGCTCTTAATCTCAATGGACCAAAATTACGTGTGAAATTTGGTTTCGATATTCACACTAGTTTTTGAGCTAGCTCGTCCACAAAAATTTGGTAACGCACAGACTAACAACCAGACAACCAGACAGACTAACAGACATTTTGACAAAACAATTGTTATCTTCTTAATTTTTTCGATGTTCACTTATTAGAGCTTTTTTGTAGACCGAAATGCCATGGTTTCGCTCAATTTTTTTAATCAAAATACTTTCAGCTGTTTTTGAGATATTTCGAAAAAAAGAAGGAAAAAAAACACTTTTTTTATGCAAGATTACAATACTTGACCATACCCTGTATGGTAAAGTAAAAATGAACCTTCTTATGCAATTGTTATTTATTTCCCAGAATGGATGTATTCACCCCTTGGGGATTGAACCCAAGTGCAAAAAAACACTCTGTCCCAATGACTTGTCCCCCGAATCAAAAGCAATCTAATACATTTCACGCGTTAAATTTGTTAAAAAATTTTATCTGAAGATTTAATCTTCATTATTAAACAATTTCACAATCAAGTTAAGTGTTTCTAAGTCCAAACATACAGTCAAACCATATAACATATATGATCATTTAAATAAAATTGGAGAGTGTTTCAATTTTTTTTGATAATCCAAGTTCAATGGATCAATTTGCTTAAAAATTTTAATTACCGAGCTACCAGAGTAAAGATTTATAAAGGAAATCACTAGGGATTGTTAACTACTAAATCAGACTTGTATTAGATTATTTTTATGGTATGATAGAAGGATTTATTAGTTGACAAACTCTAGTGATTTTCTGATTTTGACAATTAAACATAAAGCTGGGATCTCATATTGCATAATATTTTCCATATCCATTTGAAACTCTCACAGTGGGACTTACGCTACTTTCAAAATAAACTTTTTCATCATTTCATTAACCAGCAAATTTTCATGTTACAAAAACTTAATGATTTTAAATATATTAGTAATAAGTTGCTTCAGAATGAAAAGATCATGTAAAAATGTAACTATTAAGGTAGTTAACTCGATTTTTTTTTGAAAAATGGACTTTTTTTAATGAAAATGATGAGAGAAGGAGTTACACCAAAAAGGTGCATCCCCTAAAGGCCTGGGTTGGCCTCTCCATCGTGAAAAGAAGAAGAAGAAGAAGAGGGGATTTAATGGGCTGGGTAGGAGTTAAAGATATCTGTGGATACTGGTCTTAGGGTCAGTTGTATATCGGTTGGTAAACTCTTTTTAAACTTTGGCAAAGGGCAAACATTAAAATTCACATTGTGCCCGGTGGGATGGCCAATCAGATGAAAGTACCTGTCATCTGATTGGCCATACCACCGGGCACAAGGTGAATTCTAAGGTTTTACCCTTTGCCAACGTTTAAAAAGAGTTTACCAACCGACATACAACTAACCCTTAAACAGCTGAAGGTTATAAGTCGCGGGGAAGACGGTGGCTGGGAGCGAGCTCCAGTCTCTGGAGGTAATAGGGATAAGTTGGCGAAAGCGTTTGTTCGATTTTTATCCAATTTGACAGCGAAGGGGTGCTGGGCGTTCGAAAACCCCGTGTTTCTCGTAAAGAGGGCTTTAGGGGGGATAATTGATTTCACCTTAACTGAACAGACACCATGATAGTATCTTACGCCACTTTCAAAATAAACGGCTCATATACTCTATTTACTAGCAAGTATGTTGTCAAATTATCAAAATTTTAATTGATTTTTTTTTTAGACTGTTGTGACTGATGAACGTCAAGTATCCAGATTGCCGGACGCTACAATCCAATCTCATATTCGGGATGGTTCCTTACGTAAATGGACTGGTCAAGCTCGCCCTCATTACGAGTCTCTTGAAAATCTTTGGTATCTAAACCAAGCCCTCGCTATTGAGCTGTCGGCCATTGGAACAAACAACCCCCTCGAAACCTCTGTCCTTTTACACCCTCCCCTTTCATTCTGCCAACTGTTTCAGAGAATCTATCAAACTACCATCCCCTTTTACCACTTTCTTCAGAAGAACCTTCTTCCTCCAACCAACAAATCATGCCCCCTGCAATCGACCTTACGAGTCCTTTTAATTCATTGCCTGAAAATGATCCGCAATTTACACACCTTTAATTTACTAAAAATATTGATTAGACTATGTTAAGGTTGTTTTACTTCTAGTCTAGCTATTAATTTTCTATCATAAAATTTTTAAATAGTTTTTATAATTTTTAAAAAAATAAAAATAGTTACTTTTCTTTTACACAAACTGTGTGTAATCGTTTTTCTAAAATTATTTTTTTAATGGTTTAAAATGACCATTATTATATTTTAAGATGAGTGGTTTTCATTTTATGAAGGAAAAAATGAGATTTTTTATAATTCACAAATCTAATCAGTCACGGGTTGGCGTAGATGTAAAATAGTTTGCGGCGCTCGTACACCAAAACTATTAATTTTACAAAAAATATGTTATTAGATAATTTGTAGGAAATTTTTTCTAGTTTCATTTTGTATACGAATGTTTTTATCGTGAAGGTAGTCGGAAAGGAGATATTGTCAAAAAACTGCTTTTAGGCGCCATTTTTCCAATATGCCTGAGCGAACGCCAAAGATACGAGGTGGCAAGTTGAAATTCGGAAAGAGTACATCGAAATCTATTAAATTACCCATTTTCAAAACTCCCAGAAAACTTTCCAGGTAACCTCTTTTTTTTAGAACCAACTATAATGTCTGTTGTGTTTTCTCTGTATCTAGGGGTCGGAAGGAAACTGATTCAGGCCGCCAAGAGAATGGCGATTCTGAATCGGTGTAATACGCTTGTGGGCATTTTCACCAATCCACTGAGCATATCTGTGGCCATAGGGATGTTCGAAACAACCATTTTCTCTCAGCCAGTCCCGACTAAAAATGTAAATATCTAAATTTACTATGTTTATTTTCATTAATATATTAAGTAGTTAAATATATTAAGTAAAGTTTTGTCCGCCTCCCTGGTGTAATGGTCAGAATAACTGGCTGGCAACCCGGAGGTCTCGGGTTCGATTCCCGGCTATACCCAGACATTTTTTCTGTAAGTATAGGGTCTGGTAATAAAAATTAAGTGGGAGATAAATTTAACCTAATTTATCGCAATCAGAATTTACCACTGGTCGAAGCCCCTAAAACCTTAGTAAATTGGATATTAAATTGTATCTAAGTTTCTGAGATTGGCTCGTGATCCCGGCTTCTTTTTTTCTACTCTGTTCTTTTCACGATGGAGGGGCCAGCCCATACAAGCCTTTAGGGGATCCACCTTCTGGTGTATCTCCTTCTCACATCAATATCATTAAAAAAAAAAGTAAAATATTGCATTCATTTTCTTAAGGTTCAATTAATTCGAAGTTTTCTATATCTTAAAAAGTATAAAAATTTTTATTAAAAAAATAAAAACCGACTTCAAAAAATTAAATGCAACAAATATAAAAATACACTAAAAGGTATAAAATAATTATTATCTTATTTAGTTACAACTAAACGACGAGAAATATTAACACGAAATTACTTTTTGAAGTCGGTGCCAAACATATACCTTTTATGAATCGCACTCGACGGATCTTACTTAGTACGTTTGGCGGGTACGCTTATAGGTATAGTTTGTTTGGCACCGACTTTAAAAAGTAATTTCGTGTTAATATTTCGTCGTTTGGTGTAACTAAATAAGATAATAATTATTTTATACCTTTTAGTGTATTTTAACCGACTTCAAAAAAGGAGGAGGTTCTCTATTCGATTGAATTTTTTTTTTTTTTTTTTTTTTTTTTGTGCCTATGTTACCTCATATCTCCGCCAATTGTCAACCGATTTTGAAAATTTTTTTTGCATTGGGTCCAGTCTAGCTTCCGATTGGTCCCATTTTTTTCAATTTTTTTTCATAGGTATTAGACCTTTTTTATTAGGTTTGTTTAGACCTAACCTCTTTGTTTATGAACCGATTTCGATGGTTCTTTTTTTATCGAAAGGGGGTGTCTTAGGGATGGTGTCATATTAATTTGGTCAAGTTCTGATGATATGATCACTATTAATAACATCACTAAAAAGAGAAAAATAAAAATTTTTAAAGAAAAAAATAAAAACCGACTTCAAAAAATTAAATGCAACAAATATAAAAATACACTAAAAGGTATAAAATAATTATTATCTTATTTAGTTACAACTAAACGACGAAATATTAACACGAAATTACTTTTTTGAAGTTGGTGCCAAACATATACCTTTTATGAATCGCACTCGACGGATCTTACTTAGTACGTTTGGCGGGTACGCTCGCTTATAGGTATAGTTTGTTTGGCACCGACTTTAAAAAGTAATTTCGTGTTAATATTTCGTCGTTTAGTTGTAACTAAATAAGATAATAATTATTTTTATACCTTTTAGTGTATTTTTAACCGACTTCAAAAAAGGAGGAGGTTCTCTATTCGACTGAATTTTTTTTTTTTTTTTTTTTTTTTGTTTGTGCCTATATTACCTCATATCTCCGCCAATTGTCAACCGATTTTGAAAATTTTTTTTGCATTGGGTCCAGTCTAGCTTCCGATTGGTCCCATTTTTTTCGATTTTTTTTCATAGGTATTAGACCTTTTTTATTGAGGTTTGTTTAGACCTAACCTCTTTGTTTATGAACCGATTTCGATGGTTCTTTTTTTATCCGAAAGGGGGTGTCTTAGGGATGGTGTCATATTAATTTGGTCAAGTTCTGATGATATGATCACTATTAATAACATCATTAAAAAGAGAAAAATAAAAATAATTTTAAGAAAAAAATAAAAACCGACTTCAAAAAATTAAATGCAACAAATATAAAAATACACTAAAAGGTATAAAATAATTATTATCTTATTTAGTTACAACTAAACGACGAAATATTAACACGAAATTACTTTTTAAAGTCGGTGCCAGACAAATATACCTATAAAGCAAGCGTACTCCGCCAAACGTACTAGTAAGATCCGTCGAGTACGATTCATAAAAGGTATATGTTTGGCACCTGACTTCAAAAAGTAATTTCGTGTTAATATTTCGTCGTTAGTGCAACTAAATAAGATAGTAACTATTTTATACCTTTTAGTGTATTTTTATATTTGTTGCATTTAATTTTTTGAAGTCGGTTTTTATTTTTTCTTAAAAATTTTTATTTTCTCTTTTTAGTGATGTTATTAATAGTGATCATATCATCAGAACTTGACCAAATTAATATGACACCATCCCTAAGACACTCACTTTCGGATAAAAAAAGAACCATCGAAATCGGTTCATAAACAAAAGAGGTTAGGTCTAAACAAACCTAATGACCTAATAAAAAAGGTCTAATACCTATGAAAAAAAATCGAAAAAAAAATGGGACCAATCGGAAGCTAGACTGGACCCAATGCAAAGAATTTTTTTCAAAATCAGTTGACAATCGGTCGGAGATATGAGCCAACATAGGCACAAAAAAAAAAAAAAAAAAAAAAAAAAAATTCAATCGAATAGAGAACCTCCTCCTTTTTTGAAGTCGGTTAAAAATAAAAAAATAAATAATTTAGTTTTAACGATGTGTGTTAATAAGCTGATATGGCCATCCACATGACTTGAAATTCTTCTTTAATCAAGTGGAATTCGGAAAAATAGTTGCTTTAAAAAGAAAATTTAAATCAACTAGGTACATACCAACCTACCAAGAGTATAATTGCCTAGTAACCTCTCCAAATTAGCCGTTCGGAACCGGCGTTAAAAAGTAGGTCCCATATATCTGTGTAAAACAACTAAACACACTCAGCACAGGTATATGTGGAGAGGAGCCGACACCCGTTTCGGGTATGGCACTCGAAGAAGAAGAAGGTACATACATGGTGATTCATGGTTGATGGCACGTTAGACGTTTATACAAATCGCAACGCAGGATTTTTCTGAAAATTTAGCACCTTACATTTTCTTACCTGTTCTATCGATATAAAATATTTTCAGAATTTAGGCTTCTAAATATTGATTATTCAAACAAAGTTCTTATTAAATTATTTATTTTGTACTACAAGAACTTCGTTTGAATAATCAATATTTGCGATCATTTTGGGAGATTTTTTGAACATATTCAATAAACTCTTTATAAGTTACTTATAAATAGTCAACAAACTGTCATAAACTTGATATTTCTATGGTTAGTTTAAATTAAATTCATTAAAAAGTAATTTTTGACGAAAAAGCGGCTTTTTTAAGAAAGCTTGATGTTTTAGATATAGGGTCATGATATATCGTCTTAAAGCATTCTTCTTTCAATTTATTGAGTAATATAAGGGGTGTCTCATTTGCAAAAACGAACTTTTGACCCCTTATATGAATAACGGAAATAATAGTAATTTTAGCACGCCCTGTATAATATGGAGTCGATTTTTCGGCGTAAATTAAATACTTTGGGTGTGTCTAAACTACCACCAAAATATCAACTTTTCATGAATTGAGAGCACTAATTTATTTAAGTTTAATTAGGGCCATGTTTTGGACCATATTTAACACAAATTATTTTTTATCTCGAAAACCGATAGAGATAGGTATAGGACAATATTAACAAAAAGTATTTTAATAAAAGGGCGGTTCTAAAAATGTGTTAATATACGGGGTGTTCTATTTAAAAAAATAAAGTTGCTACGACTTTTCGATGGAAGCCGAAACGTCGCAATGCTGAAAATATTTTAGATCGATAGAACAGGTAAGAAAATGTAAGGTGCTAAATTTTCAGAAAAATCCTGCGTTCCGTTTTCCATAAACGTCTAACATATCATCAACCGTGAATCACCCTGTATATATACTCATAAATAATATTCTTATCTATTTGAAAACAATATTATTTCAAACGTTATTAATAACAAAATAATAATAAAACAATTTAAATGATATTTTCATTTTGTTACTAATGTAACGTAATCGTTGTATTACATAAGTAAAGTTAAGGAACTTTTTAAAACAACCAAAATGGTATCACTCAGACAATAATAGTGATGTTCATCCGCATTCTTAAAGTACCAATGGTTTTATTTGACTATAAGGTAATACTTAGACTCTAAATTTAATATATTTTTCTTTACACGATAAATTTGTTGAGGGGTAATACTACTAATTACTATTTTTGTTTTTCTATTTTTTTTTATTGACCTCTAGGCTCGAGGAACCCCAAACCTCCCTGTGTGGAATCCTGGGGTTCCGCGGAACCCAGATTGAGAAACATTGTTGTAAGATTGAAGGAGACAATAAAAAGAGTGTGTCTTCTTCTTTTGTAAGATATTATAAGTTTCTTATCAATGCAGATAGTTAAATTTATTGTATGTTTTGAAATTAAGTCACATTTTAATAGGAGTCACTCCAGAGAAGGAAATTTAACTCGGTTCCTTTTACATCTTATAATTATATTTATTCGATTATTATTCTAACCGCGATATTTCAGGTGGATAGTTATTTATGTGTTGATAAATAAATGGAATTACAATGCCGATCGAATAGAATTAGATAATTAAATGAGAGGGAAATCAAAACAGATGAGAGATGGTCGTGGTTCTCGCTGAAGATGTGTCCCCCAAGAGGATTGGCATTAATCTGGGGGGGGGGGGGGGGGGGGTGGCAAACGCAATCGAGTCTGCATTCGCAATAACATCCTGCGACGAGGGTATTCAACATAATTGATCTCAATCATTTTTCACTGATAACAATTTCGAAGAAATAATCTTTTGTTAGGATTTTTTTTCTTTTTTCTTTTTGGTCTACATCAGAGTTTCTCAAACTTCAAAAACCCCGCAGTCCAAAAAATTTTCTAGGAAGGAGAGCGCGGCCCATAGGGCTCTAGTCAAGGGGTCTTGGCTAAGTTTCGACAATTTTTGAAAAATACCTTTAGAAATGTGATTTTAAGTATTTTTTATCATTTATTTATATTATCTAATAAATTCAACTTTATATTTTAATTGTTGTCTTTTCATTTGAACAAAAATAAAAAATTCTAGAAATAAATTTTACAGAATTTTGGTTATTTATTAAATTAATAGGTAAGTATAGTATAATAATATAAAAACAATTTTAAGCAAAGTTGACTTTTTAAAATTTACTACTAATAAAATAATCTGAATTATTCATATTAATCACAAAAAGACCAAGTCCAAAAAACCTATCTAATGACTCCTGTGTTCTTGCTTATTTTCTATTAATTTCTTCAATGGAGTTTGTCATTGATCGTCGCATAGTTGAATTTAGTTTTTGTCACAATCATGCTGAAAATCCACTTTCAGCCAAATAAGTGCTCGTAGAAAAAGGAAGCAACAATTTTATAACTTTTTCACTTAAGAGAATTCGAGACGGCAGAGAGAGAGAGAGAGAGAGAGAGAGAGAGAGAGAGAGAGAGAGAGAGAGAGAGAGAGAGAGAGAGAGAGAGAGAGAGAGAGAGAGAGAGAGAGAGAGAGAGAGAGAGAGAGAGAGAGAGAGAGAGAGAGAGAGAGAGAGAGAGAGAGAGAGAGAGAGAGAGAGAGAGAGAGAGAGAGAGAGAGAGAGAGAGAGAGAGAGAGAGAGAGAGAGAGAGAGAGAGAGAGAGAGAGAGAGAGAGAGAGAGAGAGAGAGAGGAGAGAGAGAGAGAGAGAGAGAGAGAGAGAGAGAGAGAGAGAGAGAGAGAGAGAGAGAGAGAGAGAGAGAGAGAGAGAGAGAGAGAGAGAGAGAGAGAGAGAGAGAGAGAGAGAGAGAGAGAGAGAGAGAGAGAGAGAGAGAGGGGGGGGGGGGGGGGGGGGGGGGGGGGGGGGGGGGGGGGGGGGGGGGGGGGGGGGGGGGGGGGGGGGGGGGGGGGGGGGGGGGGGGGGGGGGGGGGGGGGGGGGGGGGGGGGGGGGGGGGGGGGGGGGGGGGGGGGGGGGGGGGGGGGGGGGGGGGGGGGGGGGGGGGGGGGGGGGGGGGGGGGGGGGGGGGGGGGGGGGGGGGGGGGGGGGGGGGGGGGGGGGGGGGGGGGGGGGGGGGGGGGGGGGGGGGGGGGGGGGGGGGGGGGGGGGGGGGGGGGGGGGGGGGGGGGGGGGGGGGGGGGGGGGGGGGGGGGGGGGGGGGGGGGGGGGGGGGGGGGGGGGGGGGGGGGGGGGGGGGGGGGGGGGGGGGGGGGGGGGGGGGGGGGGGGGGGGGGGGGGGGGGGGGGGGGGGGGGGGGGGGGGGGGGG
>JALMQS010000337.1:0-102198 GCA_024734495.1 Forficula auricularia
ATTTGTTGTAATGTATTTATGGGGTTTAATATAAAAAAAATTAAAAAATAAAAAATTGCGCCCTGGGTGAATCAGTTTCTGTGGCGTCTCCACAAGTGGGCGCAGTCGGCTCGTGGGCCAAGGACTGTGCTGCGGCTCCAAAATGCGCGCCTCTACTTAAAAACATGGTTCACAAAAAATGCCCTGCCTGCGCTGCGGAGCTGCGTCTCCAGTGTGCGCCCGGCCTTAGTCTATTCCAATTCAATTTTGCACCACGAACATATTCTTCATCTTATCTTAAATTTATTCTTAATTGTTTAAAATTGTTTTTTTTTTTTTGTTTTCTGGCAAATTTCGTGACGGAACATTGTCAAAATTAGCAAAAAGGTAAAAATTTACATTTTTGGCCGTTTTTTGCTATAAACTACCAGTTTTTCGTAAATAACCTTCCTTTTCTAAAAATTAAAGTTCATAAAAAATTTTCTACAAATAATATGATCCGAAGATCCTCAAAAGTGTCATGGAAAATGCATGATATTCTGTAAATATAATTGTTTTTATCCAAAAAAGTGGTCCAAGTAAACGTTCAAGTAAACAAATTTCCTAGAGAATGAGATAAAAATCAAGTTTCACAGGATGAGTGTATTTTATTTATTTTATGAAGGAAAGTAGTGCAATTTTTATGAAAAAACGAATCATTTCCTGAGCAGCAGTGAGGACGATGATGATGATGTGTCCCCTGGGGCTCATCCACTCCTTTCTGTGTTCATATTGACGTGCTGCGCACCATTTCTCATCCACCGTGACGATTCGGTCATAAGCGCTGTTTATGGCCGCGTGTTGCTCGATGGCGCGCAAGGTGTTGAGCAGCGATTTGAAGACGATTTTCTTTGTTGACTTCGTTAAAGCGCGAGGCACCCAGGCTCGAGTTTTTCGGCGAAATCCCATTGAGAGAAGATGATTGAGGATCGTCTTGCGATCGCAGTTCATTTTGTCGGCAATTCACGACTTGTTTGGCGACCATCTCCTTCAAATGTGTCTTGAGATACTCCTCATCGAATTCTGCAGGTCTCTCGCTGCGAGGCATGTCTTTGAGGTCAAAGTCGACGTTTTTGAACTTCGCAAACCATTTCTGTGCAGCGCTCACCTATGACACCTTCTCCAGTTTACGTTGCATATTTCACGAGCGCCTTCAGCTGGTTTTTGACCGCGAAGAAAAGTAGGTGTCACGAATGCTGATTTTTGCCACCTGGGTATACAATTTCTAAGCGTGGAAAATAGGAAAAACTAAAAATATTCCAAAAACAAATAACACAGTCCTGTAGAGCAGAAAAGGCACTGTCTAATGAATACAAACCCTTTGCTCAACAACAAAATCACTTTAAATAATGTCTTTTGAAAAAAACCGAACGAACTTATTCCCAACTTAATACCAGGTGTACCGGAAAGTCATTACCGGTTTTTCTAACAGATGTCGCTAGGCTTAAGTATGCAATGTTATGATTTGACACATGCATTTTATTCTACTGACATCAAGCTCCAAAAGCTATATGTTATATTTTGCGAAAGTAACACCTTCATAGATTTATACCTCTTTGAAAATGTCAAGTTTCATGCCTGATAACGTGCATTTGCGAGCGCATTACTTTTCTTATTTAATCAAAAGAAAAAAGCCGCTGAAAGTCATCGTTTGCTGGTAGAAGACTTACGGCGCATGCTGTGACCTTAAAAACATGTGAGGTGTGGTTTTCGAAAAATTCAAAAGTGGTGATTTCGATGTGCAAGATAAAGGCGTTCTTGTAGACCAAAAAGTTTGAAGATGCGAAACTACAGGAGTTATTGGATAGAAGACCAACAGCTCACAAACAATTGAAAAAACAATACACCGATCAGCGAAATGATCAATTTGAACAACGCATTGATCGAAAAACGTCCAGAATGGGCCCGAAGACACGGTAAAGTGATTTTACAACACGATAACGCGCCGTCTCATAAAGTAAAACCGGTCAAGGAAGCGTTGAAGCCACTTGGGTGGACATATTATCGGACCCGCCGTACTCTCCAGACCTTGCCCCGTCCAACTATCAACTTTTCGCATCGATGGGACACGCGCTTGCAGAGCAGCACTTCGCCAATTTCGAAGAAGTTAGAAAATGGCTCGATGAATGGTTTTGCTCAAAGGACAAACAGTTTTTTTGGGATGGCATCCATAAATTGCCAGAAAGATGGGCAAGATGTATAGAATCAAATGGCCAATACTTTGAATAAATAAATTTTCCATTTTCTTAAAAATTACATGTAGTTTTTTTTCGAAAAAACCGGTAATGACTTTCCGGTACACCTAGTATATCTATTATTTTTAGATGAAAAAAATATTTAAAGACCTCATTATTATTAAGATTTTTAGATACTTTCGAATGGAAATAATTATTTCATAATTTATTGTAGAATAAATCAATTTAAAAACTTCAAGGTGAATATTTTCATTTTCCAAAATACATTATTTAGCTTATCTATAATTTATACTATGAACTCATACTATTGATAAAATACAACGCTTCTAATTAATTCTTTTAGTATTAGTGGGCGATTTAGACATACGTAGTTAACAATATTAACTTAGTTTGAAGCGAGGAGTCATGCATTTCACTAAATTGTTTCTATGTTCATTTCTTACCCTCTTTCATAAAAACATTTTCTATTCCTTTGAAAGGGGCCCCTTTTCTCATCTCTACTTATTAAAAAATCAATTCATCAATTTAATTTTTTAGAAGATTTAAATCTGAAATGTGTAGATGCCATTTATTTTCCTCATCCAAGAGGCGGTACATGGAGAAAAATGGGCTCTTGCTAGTAAGTACAAAAAAATATTATTCAAAAACTAATGCTGGTTTAAATTTTTTACTTTACCATACAGGGTATGGTCAAGTATTGTAATCGTGCATGAAAAAAGTGTTTTTTTCTCCTTCTTTTTTCGAAATATCTCAAAAACGGCTGAAACTATTTTGATTAAAAAAAATAAGCTAAACCATGGAATTTCGGTCTACAAAAAAGCTCTAATAAGTAAACATCGAAAAAATTATATTTTTCAAGATAATAATAGTTTTGTCAAAATGTCTGTTTGTCTGGTTGTTAGTTAGTCTGTGCGTTACCAAATTTTTGTGGACGAGCTAGCTCAAAAACTAGTGTGAATATCGAAACCAAATTTCACACGTAGTTTTGGTCCATTGAGATTAAGAGCTGATTAGATTTTGGTGCATATCGATCCAAAATTAAGGGGTGGAGGGGGGTTAAAAATTAAAAATTTAGGCCGTTTGAGCAAACTCAACCAAATTTTGTATACATAATCAGTGGAACCCCAGAAGTCTAAGAATGCAAAAACTAACCGCCCAAAATGTGGGGGGGGGGGGGGGGTCAAAAAATGAAAATCTTGGCCATTTACCAAAATCAACCAAATTTTGTATACATAATCAGTGGGACCCCAGAAGTCTAAGAATGTAAAAACTAACCGCCCAAAATGTGGGTGAGGGGGGGGGGGGTAAAAAATGAAAATCTTGGCCATTTACCAAAATCAACCAAATCTTGTATACATAATCAGTGGAACCCCAGAAGTCTAAGAATGTAAAAACTAACCGCCCAAAATGTGGGTGAGGGGGGGGGGGGTAAAAAATGAAAATCTTGGCCATTTACCAAAATCAACCAAATCTTGTATACATAATCAGTGGAACCCCAGAAGTCTAAGAATGTAAAAACTAACCGCCCAAAATGTGGGTGAGGGGGGGGGGGTCAAAAAATGAAAATCTTGGCCATTTACCAAACTCAACCAAATCTTGTATACATAATCAGTGGAACCCCAGAAGTCTAAGAATGTCAAAAACTAACCGCCCAAAATGTGGGTGAGGGGGGGGGGTCAAAAAATGAAAATCTTGGCCATTTACCAAACTCAACCAAATCTTGTATACATAATCAGTGGAACCCCAGAAGTCTAAGAATGCAAAAACTAACCATCCCAAAATGTGGGTGAGGGGGGGGGGTCAAAAAATGAAAATCTTGGCCATTTACCAAAATCAACCAAATCTTGTATACATAATCAGTGGAACCCCAGAAGTCTAAGAATGTAAAAACTAACCACCCAAAATGTGGGTGAGGGGGGGGGGTAAAAAATGAAAATCTTGGCCATTTACCAAAATCAACCAAATCTTGTATACATAATCAGTGGAACCCCAGAAGTCTAAGAATGTAAAAACTAACCGCCCAAAATGTGGGTGAGGGGGGGGGGGTAAAAAATGAAAATCTTGGCCATTTACCAAAATCAACCAAATCTTGTATACATAATCAGTGGAACCCCAGAAGTCTAAGAATGTAAAAACTAACCGCCCAAAATGTGGGTGAGGGGGGGGGGTCAAAAAATGAAAATCTTGGCCATTTACCAAACTCAACCAAATCTTGTATACATAATCAGTGGGACACCAGAAGTATAAAAATGCAAAAACTAACCCCCTCTACATGATTATAAATAATTTTAGGGGCCAGGTTGTATGTTAAAGTCAAGTGGATGGCCACACCAGAACACGTCAGCTTATTTAATTTTATCAACCCCCAGGCTGACCAGTATATTAAATTCACTCAAAAAATATTTCACATCCATCGCTTATCTGTATACCTATGTTTAGTAATGACATGTTCAAGCATGTTTGTTTTTCTCTCTTTGACTGTGCCTCCGTCTTTCGAAACTTACAATAATTGAGACTCCGGGACTCTTTGTATTTAAATAAAGATTAGAATTTGGACTCTCGCTTATGACAAAAGTTGAATTACAGACAAATCACTTGAACTGTTAAAGCTAATGAGCTGAAATTCGAAACCATTTATAATATTAAATAAGCTGACGTGTTCTGATGTGGCCATCCATTGACTTTACCATACAACCTGGCCCCTCACTTATATTTAATATTTAATAAAATTATTTATAATCATGTAGGGGTGGGATTTTTAGACTCCTGGGGGCCCACTGATTATGTATACAAAATTTGGTTGAGTTTGGTACAAGGGCCTATATTTTCTTTTTTTGACCATACCTCCCCCTCCCCATTTTAGGCTGTTAGTTTTTGCATTTTTAGACTTCTGGGTTCCCACTGATTATGTATACATAATTTGGTTGAGTTTGGTACAAAGGCGTAGATTTTAATTTTTTGACCTTGCCCCCCCCCAATTTTGGCGGCTAGTTTTTGTATTTTTTAGACTTCTGCTATCCCACTGATTATGTATACAAAATTTGGTTGAGTTTTGCTCAAATGGCCTAGATTTTTAATTTTTAACCCCCTTCCACCCCCTTAATTTCCCATCGATATGCACCAAAATCTAATCAGCTCTTAATCTTAATGGACCAAAACTACCTGTGAAATTTGGATTCGATATTGAAACTAGTTTTTGAGCTAGCTCGTCCACAAAAATTTGGTAACGCACAGACTAACGGACAGACAAACTAACTAAATATCAGACATTTTGACAAAACAATTATTATCTCAAAAAATATAATATTTCGATGTTCACTTATTAGAGATTTTTATAGAGGGAAATGCCATGGTTTCGCTCAATTTTTTTAATCGAAATAGTTTCAGCCGTTTTTGAGATATTTCGAAAAAAAGAAGGAAAAAAACCACTTTTTTCATGCACGATTATAATACTTGACCATACCCTGTATGGTAAAGTAAAAAATATACTAATGATTGTTATATTTTTTAGTGTTTGATTCTTGGGGAAAAATTCCTATCGGCTTGAAAGAATTGAATTTTGTGAGTCTTGGGAATTTTGACGAATGTCTTGCAATCAACAGAATCAAAGATAGTCCAAATGTAACATTCGAGACTCAATATTGTCTTGCTAAATTTCAAGTAATTACAACTGGTACTGAAGTGAGTATCTTTGTTCAAAATAGGTATTATTTAATTTTAAACTAAGTGTAAGAAATAAACAGTAATTGAAATAGATTCTGAAACATTAATTATATTTTTAACCGACTTCAAAAAAGGAGGAGGTTATCAATTCGACTAAATTTTTTTGTGTCTATGTTACCTGATTTCTTCGCCAATTATGAACCGATTTCGATGATTCTTTTGCATTTTGTTCAGTCTAGTACCCGATTGTTCCCGTTTTTTTTTCATTGGTATTGTACCTTTTTTGATAAGTATGTTTAGGCATAACTTCTTTGTTTACGGACCGATTTCAATGGTTCTTCTTTTATTGGAAAGAGGGTACCTTAGAGGTGGTCCCATATTAATTTGGTCAAGTTTTGATTATATAATAAATGACGAAATAACGGAAATCTCCAATTCTTATGAGCAAATAATCAAAATTATAATAAATAAAATCTTTTATATATAAAAAAAAACAATCTTAAAACGTTCATTTAAAACACGGAAACATTTCGAGATAATTTCTCTATTTATGAATTGAATTGTATTATCATTTTCTGATTCATTCGCCCTACGCTTTCTCTTATGGGATGCATGCAAGGTATTATATTAAGTCACTATTAATAGCATCACTAAAAAGAGAAAAATAAAAATTAAATGCAACAAATAAAATAATAAGAATTCAAAAATCAAATAAAATGCACTAAAAGGTATAAAATAATTATTATCTTATTTAGTTACAACTAAACGACGAAATATTAACATGAAATCACTTTTTGAAGTCGGTACCAAACAAACTATACCTATAAGCGAGCGTACCCGCCAAACGTACTAATTAAGATCCGTCGAGTGCGATTCATAAAATGTATATTTTTGGCACCGACTTCAAAAAGTAATTTCATGTTAATATTTCGTCGTTTAGTTGTAACTAAATAAGATAATTATTTTATACCTTTTAGTGTATTTTTTTGATTTTTGAGTTCTTATTATTTTATTAGTTGCATTTAATTTTTTTGAAGTCGGTTTTATTTTTATTTTTTTTTTATAAAAAATATTTTTATACAACATAAAAACTAAACATAAGAATATAATATCATTGGGCTCATATCAACCAATGAATATATAAAACATATTACACTAAGAATACACTATGTAATCATAAAAACTTTTTTTTTTTTTTTTTTTTTTTTTGGCTTTTCGGCCTTTCTAGCCATAATTACGATACTAATTAATTAATTTAAATTTGTCTCTACCTCGGGGGTCAGATTTTAGCCGGATGCCTCGAGTCGGATTCGAACTCGGGTCCTCTTGGTTAGCTGGCTGACATGCTACCGCCTAGCCTACCCGACCCCCCCATAAAAACTTTAACTTAAAGATAAAAATAGTGAATATTTTTTTTCCATTATTCAACATAGAAATATAAAATGGGGGGGGGGGTCCAAAAATGAAAATCTTGGCCATTTACCAAACTCAACCAAATTTTGTATACCTACATAATCAGTGGGACACCAGAAGTATAAAAATGCAAAAACTAGCCCCCCCCCCTACATGATTATAAAAAATTGTAGGGGCCAGGTTGTATGGTAAAGTCAAGTGGACGGCCACATCAGAACACGTTAGCTTATTTAAGTAATAGTAGAGAAAACCTAATAATCTGAATCGAATGTTTTCTACCTTATTTGATTCAATCGCGAATCAAATGTAGGGAATTTTTGTCGAGTGAAAATAATATCTGAACTTATATATTTCTAACTTGAAATAATGACATCTTTTTCTCTCTTTGTCCAGACTTAAGACTCCGCAGACTCCAATAGCGTAATCTGCAGTAGTCTCACGATAAATATATTTTTCAAATAAGCGCGCTCAAAACAATTCTCATTGATATAGCAATTATTTTTTGATATATTAATGAGAAAAATTATAAAATTTATCTAATAAACTGTATACTCAACATAAAACAATCACCTATAGCTAAACTCAAAAAATGTACCTTTTTACTGTGGCACTAATAATATGATCACTCACTATAGTATTTAAGATCTAAAACTAAGCGAGACAACTATTGGACCTCAATTTTGTATATTTCCATTGACGGTGTTGAGCTTATGGAAGCTTAAGGAACTCCTATTTCTACGAAGTAGCTGAACAAAATGGCCGACATCTTCCGAGGTGCCTAGGTACACTACAACCACACGTAAATTACGATCTTCCTTCAAGAGTAAGAGATTGTAAAAACACCATGCGTCTCAACTTTAATTAAGTTCGTTGTGTTTTTCAATTTTATTAAAGACTCTTTGTTCATCGAATTTGTCACGTTTTATACTTTTTCTAGTTAAACTAATCTATTATGTTTTAAGAGAAAGTTTATTTTTTAGTTGGATTACATTATGGGTGGTTCAATTGGACTATGTATGCCTAAACAGT
Organism: Forficula auricularia; assembly: GCA_024734495.1. Classification (NCBI taxonomy): domain Eukaryota; kingdom Metazoa; phylum Arthropoda; class Insecta; order Dermaptera; family Forficulidae; genus Forficula; species Forficula auricularia. The sequence goes on from JALMQS010000337.1 coordinate 8,319, forward strand.
GTACTCCTAAAGAAATTGAGACCCAAATTGAACAATGGATTGAATTATTAAAATTAATGATGAAAATAAATACTCCTATTACTTTGGATCTGAGCGTATCTTCTTGCCAAACAAACGACGGTCTTCCTTTTACTACTCCAGATATTATAGCTATGTAGGTTCAATTTTGTATCTATTTATATATAATTATATATAAAATTAAGGTTTTGTCTGTACATTGGTCCAAATCACGCCAAATTTTGGTTGCACACGTTTCAAGCAACGTTATGAAGGAAAACACTCTCAACAAATTCCTGTTTGTCTGCCTGTCTGTCTGTGTGTGTGTCTGTATGTTCCCGTCGTTTCCGAAAAGTTGCTCACGATTCACGTAAAAACGACTGAAGGGATTATTATGAAAATTCATATTTACATCAGATGTCTTCTAACTTAGGTTTTTAGCTATATAACGTTTTGATATATAATAATATAAATAACTCCTAAACTATTAACCCTACGGAAAAATTTATTGTGAGCAAAGTTGCAGGGGATGTGATTTCTGACAACTTTTGTTTAAAAAAATTTCCCCAAAAACCACCCAAAAAGTGGGAGGGTCAAAATATGAAAATTCTTCCTCTTCGACCAAACTCAACCAAATTTTGTATACATAATCTGTGGTTCACTAGAAGACTAGAAATTCAAAAATTAATCAGATAAAATGGGGGGAAGGTCAAAAAATGAAGAATTTTACCCTTAGAACCAACTTAACCAAATTTTGTATACATAATCTGTGGGTCACTAGAAGGATAGAAATGCAAAAACTGGGTGCGGGGGTGGTGTGCTGGTGTGGCGCATGGGGGTGCAGGGTGGATTGGAGGGTTCATGTGAGGATCCAGAGGATTAGTGGGGTGCGGGGTGGGGTCCTGGGGATGGCGGGGTACGGGGTGGTGTTGTGCAAGTTGGAGTGTGGAGTTCAGATTAGGGTCCAGGGGGGTAATGGGGTGGTGTGAGGGTTGGCTGTGGGGACGGGTGCATGGGGTGAGTGGTGCTGGGTGGGGTTAATCGGGTGTGGTGGGTGGGAGTGGGGTATGCGGGTGAGGTTCGTAGGTTGGGGTCCAGGGGCGTGCCCCTTGGCTAGCGAAGGTCAGCCGAAGGCGGGCCTTGTAGCTAGTTTCAAATAAAATATAAAATTTATTCTAGAGTTAAGGTTTTCAAAGTCAAATTCTAGCATAAGGATTTAAAAATATATCATGATTATTTTGTTGATAATTTTCAGAGTACTACTCTCACTTTTTGCATTTTTATCAATGCTAAGTACTATTTACGACTTGCTAGTACCTCAATATAACCAGCATGATTTATTAATATCGTTCTCATGGTATACCAATGGTCTTCGTATACTGGACACTAAGGAAAGTCCAAATTCTATCCCTTCATTACATGGAATTAAATTTCTAAGTATGTGTTGGGTAATACTTTTTCATCGTGTTATGGTTGATTTCATCGAACCAAACATAAATCGCCTATCAGCTTTAATTGTAAGTATATTTAATTTATTAAAAAAATTGAATACTTTTAAGAATTATTAAATCTTAAAAATCAATATACCTATTATTATTATCTATATCGTTCATATTATTTATTATGATTTTATAAGTTACTGGTATATAATATTTATTTATTTATTTATTTATTTATTTATTTAGCTGTTTAGCTAGTTTTACGGACAAGATGTCCAATACAGAAAAAGAAACATATACAGGATACAATATTAAAACAATATGGATATAATAAAATAACAGATAGGTATCAGAGAGAAAAAAAAAACTTATTACACTGAAGTGGTTTTTACAATGTGGCTGATGGTTTTAAGATGATTTTTTTGAGTTGGTGAGGAGTTGTGCTGGAAAGGTCAAGATTGGTCGAGTGTTTATTTGCTAGTGTTTGAATTCTGTCAATGGCGTTGGTTTTACCGAAGTTAGTCGAGTGATGTGGAACTACAAACATATCTTGGGATCTCGTGCTATGGGATGGGATTCTAAAATTTAGCGTAGATAGAATTTTTGGACACACGATTTTTCCGGAAATAAGTTTAAGCAGGAAGGAAATGTCATTGTAATCACGTCGTTGTTCCAGTGTGTTGAGTTTCAGGTGTGAAATTAGATAGTCATAATTCAGATTATCTATACTTATGCCTAGTTTATAATTAACCGTCCTCAAAAATTTATGCTGGACTCTTTCCAAGGATGCCTTATGTATCTCATAGTAGGGGTTCCATATTACACTGCAGTATTCAAGTTTACTTCTCACGAGAGCAGTGAACAAGAATTTGAGTGCATCTATGTTTCGAAAGGATGAGGTTATCCGCGTGATGAAACCCAAGGTTTTACGAGCTTTACTAACAATGTTATTTATGTGTGGGACGAATGTCAATTTAGTATCGAAGATCACACCCAAGTCCCTAATATTATCAACGCTTAGTAATTTGTGGTTATCTATTGAATATGTAAATTTTAACAAATTTGTTGCCCTGGAGAAGTTTATGAATTTACACTTGGTTTCGTTAAGTTTGAGACCATTATCAGTGCACCAGGCATTGAAATTATTCAAATTTAATTGTAGAGTTTGACAATCATTTATAGAATGAATAACTTTAAACATTTTCAAGTCATCAGCCAGGAGGAGGACATTCACATCATTAAAGACAGTCAAAACATCGTTGAAGAATATTAGAAAAAGCAATGGCCCTAAATGAGATCCTTGAGGAACTCCTGAGTGAGCGACAAATTCATGGGAGAGATTATTTCGAATTTTGACAGTACATTTTCTATTCATCAGATAACCGGAAAGCCAGAGATGTAGAGTTCCCTCTACCCCGAGGAGATTTAGTTTCTGGAGAAGTAGATTGTGGTTGACTGTGTCGAATGCTTTGCTGAGATCCGTATAGATAGAGTCAACCTGTAATTTTTGTTCAAGGTAGGTATTGAGAAAATGTTCGTATGTAATTAGATTTGTGAGAGTTGATTGTCCCTGGGTGAAGCCATGCTGTTCCGTGTGAATTATATTTTTAAAGAGTGGAGTTAATTTATTGGTTATTAAACTATCGAGGATTTTGGGTATTGAGGATAGTGTTGATATGGGACGGTAATTAGTTATATTAGATTTATCACCGTCTTTGTAAATGGGAGTTATGAAAGATGTTTTCCATTTCAATGGAAATTCACCGATGTTCAATGAATGATTGAAGAGGTTGAGTAAGGGGTTCAGAAGATTTTTGGCACAGTTTTTGAGAAAAATAGGGGGGATACCATCGGGTCCGCCGCTCTTGTTTGGGTCTAGGGAGTCTAGTTTTTTCATGAGTTCAGTGGACGTTATGGAGAGTTGAGATATGTTGATGGTGGAAGTATTTTGTAGGATTCTGGTCTTGCAAGGTAATTTGGAGTAGACACTTGAAAAATATTGTGCGAAGAGATTGCATGTTTCCTTTGGAGTATTCGCAGTTAGATCGTTTAAGGTCATAGTGGGTGGAATAGAGGTGTTTTTTTTAAATTTGTTAGTATAGGTCCAGAAGTTGTTTATATTATTAGGGATAGTTAATTCAAGTTTAGTGATATAGTTTCCCCAGTCTTTTCGTGTCAATTTAAGGGATAGTGTTCTTAGGTGTCTAAAGCTTGTATAATGGGCCAATGAGCCTGATTCTTTAAATTTTTTATGTTCGGCTTTTTTGTTAAGAATGGTTTGTTTTAGTTGTGTTGAGTACCAGTGAGGAAATTTCATGGTTTTTGTACAAGCTGTTGGTACATGTATGTCTATTATATTGTTAAGAGTGAGGTAGAATTTGTCTATTGATTCCGTAAGATTTAGTCCAAGAAATAGTTCGTCCCAGTTAATTTTAGCTAACAGAATGTTCACATTAACATAATCACATGATTTAAAGTTTTTATAGAATGACTGTTGTTCATGGGGAATAGATAAGGATGGAACAGGTACGGTTATATCTAATGCTGGGTGATATGATTTGTCTAGTGGCAAGATGCTGTCATCTGCTTCTATAACTGAAACATTATCTATATTAGAGAGGACTAGATCAAGAATGTGGTTTAAGGAGTTATTGACATGGTTGTGTTGGCGTAAGTTCATATCACTGATTGCCTCGTGGAAAATCCGTCCAAGTGAAGTGGATTGTGCGCAGTTTGAGTTGTTTTCCCAGGATAAGGTGGGTAGATTATAATCACCGATGATTAAGAGATCCGATGGTGATGAGGTTTGAAGTCGATTAATTTCCGCAAGGTGCTGGCTTAGAAGTTCTGGAGGCGAGTTTGGTGGACGATATGAGGAGCAGATCATAATATTAAGATTTTTGGCGTGTAATTTTACAAATAGATGTTCGATGTGAGGAGAGTTGTTTTCCAGGCATCTACTGGGAATTCTTTTGTTTACGGCAATTAAGATTCCGCCCCCTTTTGTTTTTGTGCTATTTACCTTATTTCGATCAAGTCGGTATACTATATAATTGTCTTGTAAGTTAAGTTCAGTTGATGATATTGCGGGTGTAAGCCATGTTTCGGTTAGTATGATAATGTCCCAGTCGAGGGAAGATGCGATAGAACGAAGGATTTCTGTTTTTGTGCACATACCTCGGACGTTTTGATAATAGATTTTTAGATTTTTTATAAGTTTTTTGACCCCGGGGATGGCACTATTCTTGGGGTTCCATTATGATATTTTATTATCACATCGTCACCACTTGATTTTCGGTCTTCTAGTTCCTTTTTTAGATTATTAAGGTACTCGCGTTGCATCGGTGTTGAGTCTGGTGTAATTCGGATGCTATTTGATGTCAGGTGGGTTCTAAGGGGTTCTTTATTTTTGCTCGTTATTAATTTAAGAGCCATGACACTACTGTTGAGTATCACCTTTATTGGGCGCGATGAGTTGTCGGTACGAGGTTTACCCAATCGGAAGGAGTGAAACACTTGCGGGGAATTATCAATTTTACCGATTATGCCGTTTATTATTTTATTGTCGTGGTCTTGACGATCACTCGAGGAAGTTGATGTTGATTCCTGTGCGCCATGTATTAACATATTCGAAGATCGTCTTTGCCTTTCATTCATCTCGCATATGATTGATTCGGTGTCGGTGCTGGAGGTGTTCTGAGTTTGGAGAGTAGAGAATTTTTTATTTAAATTTTCTATTTCAGTCTTTAGAGAGAGTACAAGCTGGTAAAGATTAAGTGAATTCGAGTCATCTGCACATTTGATGCAGGAGAAAAGAATTTGCTTCTTCTTCGAGTTGAGGCATTTGATTTCTGTCTTTGTAAGTCCAGAGCAGTCGGGTAATGGGTGAAAGAATTTATTGCAATAAATACATTTCAGAATATTTTCATCCTCGAAGGTTTTCTTACATTCATTGCAATTTAGAATGGACATATTTGTGAGGTTTTATATACAGTTTGTCGATGTGACTAATGGTAAGGTTATGTTGCCTGACAGCAGGATGTTCTTCTTAATATTTCTATTTAAACACGTATTTATTTTTAATTATATATAATGAAATTTTCACTTAAAAAAAACTGGAGACTTCGAGTAATCAAATAAATTCGAAATGTCGGGCACACTTATATAAATAGGTATATCCAAATATCAATCGTAAAAATGCGTATGTTTTAGCCAGGTAAGGTTAGTATATGTATATATATGTATATGTATCAGTGGTATGAGGTGACTTTTCAAGCAAGGGTCTATAAAAAAACTAGCTATAAATTAAATCGTTTAAGCAATTTATAGATTTTGAATGAAAGTCAAGTGTCTATCACAACTAAATTAATTCACTTATCAACCTGATAAAATCGGGGGCTGTCCACCCACTGCGGAATCTTACTTGACCGATCCTGCAAAAATACCTATCAATTCAAGTCTTGAAGGATTGAAGTTTGTAGGTTTCATTAGATAAAAATACATATGATGCAATAATTAGGAAAAAATTTAAATATTTAAAAAATACCTCAATCACTTCATTAATGGATATTAAATGAAGAAAAGTTATTATTGGATTTGATTGCTCGCCCTGATAAATACAATGAGAATTAAAAATGGCTGATTGAAAGTTTTTCTTGAAGGGAATTTTAAGATGCGATTAATTTAAATAAAAAAATAAAATTGGATTGGCAACTAAGTAATTGCGGATTTTGTTTAGAAAATCAAAGACAATTCTTTCATGGAACTAAATAACTTTATTCTGTAATGTATTGCCCATTTTGATCAATGACCTTTTGCCATATTTCAGGCAGCATCATAATTCCACGTTCATAAAACTTCTGGTTTTTATTAGCAAAAAACTGAATCAGGTACAATTTGACATCATCATCATTATTGAAATTTTTACCATTCAAGGAGTTTTGTAAAGATCGAAATAAAAAGTAATCAGATGGTGCAAGGTCAGGACTATATGGTGGATGTGGCAAAACATCCCAACCAAGCTCCAATAATTTTTGCCGAGTGACCAAAGATGTGTGTGCCTTGCATTGTCATGATGGAATACAACACCTTTTCGATTTGTCAATTCGGCCCGCTTTTCTTCAACTGCATTGTTTAATTTCGTTAGTTGTTCAATGTAGACAACAGAATTGATCGTTTGGTTGGGTGGTAAGAGTTCAAAGTAGACAATTCCTTTGTAATCCCACCAAACTGATAACAAAACCTTCTTTTGATGAATACCAGCATTTAATGTTGTTTGAGCTGGTTCACCTGGCTTGCTCCACGATCTTTTCCGCTTGATATTGTTGTAAACAACCCATTTTTCATCGCCAGTTATCAGTCGTTTTAAAAATGAATCATTTTCATTACGTTTCTTTAGCAAATCGCAGATGTTAATGCGTTGCGTTAAATGCGTTTCTTTCAGTTCATGAGGAACCCATGTATCGAGTTTTTGAACATAGCCAAGTTGTTTTAAGTAATTTTCAATGCATGTATGTGATACATGAAGCTTCTCTGCAATCTCACGTGTTGTACTGTGACGATCCGAATCGATTATTGCTTTGATTATTACGTCATCAACTTCAACTGGACGACCAGAGCGTTTTTCATCTTTGAGTGAAAAATCACCAGAACGAAATTTGGCAAACCAATTTTGACACTGCCGTTCTTTTAAGGCTTCGTCGCCATAAAGAGCACATAACTTTTTGTGAGCTTGCGATGCGTTTTTCCCTTTGCGGAAATAAAAAAGCAAAATATGACGAAAATGTTCCTTTTGATTTTCCATTTTTCAACGAACGCCAAACGAAAACTACGCAACCGATCAAAAAACTTTTTTACTGATTGACAGCTGAATTGCCAACTATCAAATAACAAAATGTGTTTTACATTTGGACTACGCCAGCAAACCTAAAAATTCAACTGAAGCTATCTATGAGTGAAATCCGCAATTACTTAGTTGCCAACCTTATAAAATAAAAATAAAAGTTATAATTACTTATCTTCCCTATGAGGTTTAATAAGTCACAATTGTGAAAGTTATATTTTCACTATTTAGGACAAAAGAAATTGAAAGGAATTTAATTAAAGTTTTCTAATTTTTTCCCTTTATCTTGTTTGTTCTTTTAATTTAAATTTTTACAGATTGAGACAGTTTCAGCAACCATTCGTCTCCACCTTCAGTCTAAAATACAAAAAATAGTACTTTGAATCACATTTCATCTCCAAAGAAGTCAATTTAGACAACACCCCTCTCTCAACAAGACTCACATCTATAATTGTTGAGAGAGGGGTGTTGTCTAAATTGACTTCTTTGGAGATGAAATGTGATTCAAAGTACTATTTTTTGTATTTTAGACTGAAGGTGGAGACGAATGGTTGTTGAAACTGTCTCAATCTGTAAAAATTTAAATTAAAAGAACAAACAAGATAAAGGGAAAAAATTAGAAAACTTTAATTAAATTCTTTTAATTTCCTTTGTCCTAAATAGTGAAAATATAACTTTCACAAGTGTGACTTATTAAACCTCATAGGGAAGATAAGTAATTAAAATATTAAGTCTATTCAGTATTCACTCAAAAAAAATAAAAGTTATATTTTTACCAAATTCTAATATACCGGGTGAGTTTTTTATCTTGAGACAGTCTTTTAACTCAAAAACAGTGAATCATATGAAAAAAGATTCAAATAAAAGTTTATTTATATCAGGGGGTGGGGGTAACCTAAACTACGCAATTGTTTGTCGACCTAGAACAAGCTTTCAAGGGTATTTAAAGGTGAACTTCTGTTTTTTAAATGGAAACCTATATGTTTCTGTACATATTCTGAATTTACAAAAAAAACTGAACAACTTTTAATAGAACTATTTTTTATAAAACATCAAATAAAAAAAAAATATAAATCAATTAGATTTCAAAAAAATTTTAATAATTATTTTTAATAATTATTTAACTTAATTATGAAATAATAATGATCAAATATTTAATTATTAAATAAATATTTAATAAATCGAAAAGTTGCAACAATGAAAAAAAGTGTTTATAATGATCTTAAAACTTCGTTATACTCAGATTTAAGAGATTGTTTTCTACTTAATAGATCTATTTAAAAGTCTTGTGTTTAAAAAAGCATTTTTTTGTTGAAGACAGAATTGAAATTGTTCTAATTTATGTGGTGAATTTGGAAGAATTGTTATGGGGTTGCCATTGAAATGGATGGCAGTATAGCCGGAGTTTTTTCTCAAAGCCTTTTCCCGTGAAAAAATTTAATTATACAAATGTAAGTAAAAATTACAAAAAAAAAATAACTTATTGTAAAATTAAAATTAAAAAAAAAACTTCATTATGTAAAAAAAAATCTACTGGGATCCATTTAAAAATGGCCCTTTTTCTTTTTTCTTTGTATTTAAAGTTAAAATACTATACTTCTTTTGGATTGTTAGAAGTAACTTTGTAATAAATTGTACATATTTTTTTTTATGGCTAATAAAACATCCTCTTAAAACTAAAACTTGAAATGGATGGCGATTGTTTTCCTGATAGGAATACACCCTCACAAGCTTCATTTCCTCGTGTTGTAAATTTGTTAAAAAAACAAAAAAAAATCAAGAAATGTAAAGGCTAAGAAGAAACTCAAAAGGCCAAAATAACGAAATTGGAACTGGAATTCATACAGAAGACTTGGGAACTCAGAACAGTGGGTCTCAGAACAGTATCGCAAAATTATTATTAAATTATTTATTTAATAATTAATAATTTAATCATTATTATTTGATAATTAAGTTGAATAATTGTTAATAATAATTATTATTTGGATTTTTTTGAGATCTAATTGATTTAATATTTTTTTATTTGATGTCGTATCTTATGAAAGTGGTTCAGTTTTTTTTTGTAGATTCAAAATATGTACATAAACATATAAGTTTCTATTTAAAATACAGAACTTGACCTCGAAATACCCATGAAAGCTTGTTCTAGGTCGACAAACAATAGCGTAGTTTAATTTCCTTCTTGATATAAATAAGCTTTTATTTGAAACTTTTTTCATATAATCCACTGTTTTTTAACTGTCTCAAGATAAAAAAACTCACCCGGTGTATTTCATGAACGACTTCAGCAAATTCATAGAGACAAAGAGCTTTATCATCATTTTTGGATAATTTATTTGAATATAGCTTATTAAAAAAAATCGTATTATCAGTAAGTACATATAAATGAGAATATTGAACAATTGATTAAATCTACTTTGTGTATTTTGAAGGAATTAACTTATTGGCGTTCATTGTACGTCGTGGCTGGAAATTATGCAGTGGATTCTTTCTTTTTAACTGGAGGCTTACTAGTATCCTATACTACTTTACGAACTTTGAAAAAAACTAATAAAATGTTTAATCCACTATTATATTATCTACATAGATATTTACGGTAAAATATTATATAATTAATGTCATTATAAATATAATAATATATCAATATGTTACTAACTTTATTTCAAGAATCGATAAAGTGTACTCCCTATAGATCTTTGGATTTGCACTTTCAGAAAACAAATATAACTGAAGATCAATTAAATTAAATTAATTTAGGGCTCAAAATGAATTTCCAGACTTACTCCGGCCTTTGCAATGATCACTCTTATTGATTCCGGTCTGATGTCACATTTTCCAAGCGGGCCATTATCTCGAAGCTTTGTAGAGAAACAGAATGAAGTTTGTCAAAAAGGATGGTGGCGAAATCTCTTATATATATCTAACTATTTTATGCCACAAGAGGTATAATTCTATTTTATATTATGATTAATTACCATTATGATAAGACATATGAATTAACTATGACTTACCGTAGAGAAAAATTCGATCATTTAATTTTGTCTTTTCAAAATATCTCTAATATTATATTAACAATATGGGGTGGAGTGAGGCAAAGTAGGGTGGGGTGCAGGGGGTGGTGCGGGGATGGAGTCCAGGGGGCGTATCGGGGGTGGGGTACGCAGGGTTGGAGGGCATGGGGTGGGATCCGGGGTCCGATGTGGGTGTGGTGCGGGTGGTGGTGTGGGGGCGGGGGTTGGAGACAGTTGCATGGTTCGGGGGTGCTGGAGGGGTTTCAGGGGGTGTGGGGGTGAGGGCGGTGTTCGTGGGTTAAGGTGCGGAAGGAATGTTGGGGGGTGGTATGGTGGGCAGGAGTGCGGAGTGAGGGTGGGGTTCGTGGGTTGGGGATCCAGGGGGCTTGCCCCTGGCTAGCAAGAGGTCAGACGAAGGCGGGCCTTGCAGCTATTCTCTATATATAAAAATAAGGTTTTGTCTGTACATTGCTCCAAATCACGCCAAATTTTGGTTGCACACGTTTCAAGCAAAGTTATCAACAAAATTCCTGTCTGTCTGTCCGTCTGTATGTCTGTTTCAGTGATTTCCGCGAAAAGTTGCTCACGATTCACGTAAAAACGGCTAAAGGGATTATTATGAAATTTCATATTTGCATCAGATATCTTCTAACTTACGTTTATAGCTATATAACTTTTTGATATTTTCACCCCAAAAGGCGGTTTAGGGGGGGGGGCGCACGAATGAAAATTATCAAACAACTCCTAAACTATTAATTCTACGGCAAATTTTATTATGAGTAAAGTTGTAGGGCATCAAATTTCTGACAACTTATATTTATAAAAATTACACCAAAAAACCACCCAAAAAGGGGGGGAGGGTCAAAATATGAAAATTCTTGCTCTTGGACCAAACTCAATCAAATTTTGTATACATAATCTGTGGGTCACTAGAAGGTTAGAAATGCAAAAATTAACCACCTAAAATGGGGGAGGGGGTCAAAAAATGAAAATTCTTACCCTTATAGCCAACTTAACCAAATTTCGTATATATAATCGATAGGTCACTTGAAGGCTAGAAATGCAAAAACTGTTTGCGGGGGTGGAGTGATGGTGCGGAGCCGGGGTGCGTGTGGTGGAATGGAGTAGGGGGTGAGTTAGGATATGGCGTGCGGGGTGGTATGATGGTCCGGGGGTGGTGCGGGGTGTAGCGGGGGTGGGGTCCAGGAGCCTAGGCGCGGAGGGAACGGTGGAGTAGAGGGTTCAGGTGAGGGTCCAGATACGTAGTTGTGTGGGGTGGTGGTGTGGGAGCGGGGGTTGGAGTGCTGGGTGGGTTTCGGGTGGGGTGGTGGGTGGGAGTGGGGTGTGAGGGTAGGATTTTTGGGTTGGGGGTCCAGGGGGCGTGCCCTTGGCTAGCAAGAGAGCTGCCGAAAGCTGGTAATAGAAATATAATTCAGTAATCAGTCAAATATAAATAATAATACACATACGTAAGTAACATGCAACAATAGAAAGGCGTGAGGGGATTCCCCGGTCGACAAGCCAAAACTTGTAGATGCGCGCTCTGGCTGGCTGCAGTAGAATCTATCGATCTTCGTTATAACCTCCGATTCCAAATTATCGGAGTCGAACTCGGAGTCGGAGGTGTAAAATCAATCGGAATATCCGACTTTTCTGGACTCTAATAAAGGGTTAATAAAGCCTTTTGTTCAATTAAGGTTTATGAAAAAAAAATAGTAATAATCACCTCTTTTTAGGAAATTTAAAAAAACAACAACATTTAACATAAATAATAATAATTGAATGTAATGGAAGGCAGCCCAGAGGTAGCGAGGAAAGAAAAAATTAACACATATCAAATAAGGTGTAATTTATTGGAATCCTTCCTCCTTTCCTTTCAAACCGTCGTTTCGGAGGATTTTTCCCTCCTTCTTCAGGGTTTCAAAGGGTCAATGAATGAAACAAATAAAATGTTTCCTTCTTCTCTACATTAAGAAAAGGAGAAAAAAAAATTGTTTTTCTATGCCTTTGTTAAAAATGAAAAAAGTTTTTGAACACTACTGTAGAGAGAAGAAGGAAACATTTTATTTGTTTCATTCATTGACCCTTTGAAACCCTGAAGAAGGAGGGAAAAATCCTCCGAAACGTCGGTTTGAAAGAAAAGGAGGAAGGATTCCAATAAATTAAACTTTATTTTATATGTGTTAATTTTTTCTTTCCTCACTACCCCTGGACTGCCTTCCATTACATTCAATTAAAGTTTCTACCAGTCCGTCTCTCTCCAGAGAAAATTTCGTTGCAAATAAATAATAATATTTAATTAATTTTATAATTATATTATAGTAATTAATTAATAAAAGTTCAAATAGGCTTTTGTAATGAGAATATTTCTGTTATTTTTCTGACTTTCTGAAATAAATTATGTTTCACAGTTAGTAAGGTTGCCCAGTAAATTTGTTCTTATTGAAATATTTTTGTTTCTTAAAACGAATATGTTATACTTAATTATTAACAAAATGAAATACATTTTATTTATTAATTTTTTCTAATAATGATTGTTATATTTTTAGTGTGTAGGCCAAGGATGGTATTTGGGTGTTGACATGCAGCTATATATTCTCTCTCCAATTCTTCTGGTTGCTTTTTGGTTGAAACCTTTAGTAGGTTATATATTGAGTGGCAGTTTAATTTGTATCCAGTTCGCCATTATTTTTGCACTTACATATACTTACGAAATAGGTGCTGGGGCGTTAGAGATGGCTTCACGGTAAGTAGTTTCTTTCTCATTGAAAGAAAATATTAAAAGTTTTGGTTTTGAAGTAATAACGGAGTAATTTTTTTTTAGGGGTTACGTCGATATTTATTATACAACTCATGCGCGATTTGGACCTTATGTCATTGGAATGGCAGTTGGATACATAATATTGGTTGCCCAGGAGAACAAATACCAATTGAAGAAGGTAAATAATAAATAAGAGTATTTTTTATCAATTTTAAACAAACTTGAGCTGAATAACAAAAAGCCCATTTAGTCAGCTATTGGGTTAGTTAGATCATTGTTTTAGTAAGCGAAAAATAAAGTATGATTGTGAAATTCGATTGTTTCAAGGATCTCAGACCATTATTTACGAAGATAGAGATGTTTAAAGATTTTAAAGACAATTTTTTTTTAATATTATAAATTCGATTGTTTCAAGGATCTCAGACCATTATTTACGAAGATAGAGATGTTTAAAGATTTTAAAGACAATTTTTTTTTTTAATATTATAAATTCGATTGTTTCAAGGATCTCAGACCATTATTTACGAAGATAGAGATGTTTAAAGATTTTAAAGACAATTTTTTTTTAATATTATAAATTCGATTGTTTCAAGGATCTCAGACCATTATTTACGAAGATAGAGATGTTTAAAGATTTTAAAGACAATTTTTTTTAATATTATAAATTCGATTGTTTCAAGGATCTCAGACCATTATTTACGAAGATAGAGATGTTTAAAGATTTTAAAGACAATTTTTTTTTTAATATTATAAATTCGATTGTTTCAAGGATCTCAGACCATTATTTACGAAGATAGAGATGTTTAAAGATTTTAAAGACAATTTTTTTTAATATTATAAATTCGATTGTTTCAAGGATCTCAGACCATTATTTACGAAGATAGAGATGTTTAAAGATTTTAAAGACAATTTTTTTTTTAATATTATAAATTCGATTGTTTCAAGGATCTCAGACCATTATTTACGAAGATAGAGATGTTTAAAGATTTTAAAGACAATTTTTTTTTTAATATTATAAATTCGATTGTTTCAAGGATCTCAGACCATTATTTACGAAGATAGAGATGTTTAAAGATTTTAAAGACAATTTTTTTTAATATTATAAATTCGATTGTTTCAAGGATCTCAGACCATTATTTACGAAGATAGAGATGTTTAAAGATTTTAAAGACAATTTTTTTTAATATTATAAATTCGATTGTTTCAAGGATCTCAGACCATTATTTACGAAGATAGAGATGTTTAAAGATTTTAAAGACAATTTTTTTTTAATATTATAAATTCGATTGTTTCAAGGATCTCAGACCATTATTTACGAAGATAGAGATGTTTAAAGATTTTAAAGACAATTTTTTTTAATATTATAAATTCGATTGTTTCAAGGATCTCAGACCATTATTTACGAAGATAGAGATGTTTAAAGATTTTAAAGACAATTTTTTTTAATATTATAAATTCGATTGTTTCAAGGATCTCAGACCATTATTTACGAAGATAGAGATGTTTAAAGATTTTAAAGACAATTTTTTTTTTAATATTATAAATTCGATTGTTTCAAGGATCTCAGACCATTATTTACGAAGATGGAGATGTTTAAAGATTTTAAAGACAATTTTTTTTTAATATTATAAATTCGATTGTTTCAAGGATCTCAGACCATTATTTGCGAAGATGGAGATGTTTAAAGATTTTAAAGACAATTTTTTTTTAATATTATAAATTCGATTGTTTCAAGGATCTCAGACCATTATTTACGAAGATAGAGATGTTTAAAGATTTTAAAGACAATTTTTTTTTAATATTATAAATTCGATTGTTTCAAGGATCTCAGACCATTATTTACGAAGATAGAGATGTTTAAAGATTTTAAAGACAATTTTTTTTAATATTATAAATTCGATTGTTTCAAGGATCTCAGACCATTATTTACGAAGATAGAGATGTTTAAAGATTTTAAAGACAATTTTTTTTAATATTATAAATTCGATTGTTTCAAGGATCTCAGACCATTATTTACGAAGATAGAGATGTTTAAAGATTTTAAAGACAATTTTTTTTTAATATTATAAATTCGATTGTTTCAAGGATCTCAGACCATTATTTACGAAGATAGAGATGTTTAAAGATTTTAAAGACAATTTTTTTTTAATATTATAAATTCGATTGTTTCAAGGATCTCAGACCATTATTTACGAAGATAGAGATGTTTAAAAATTTTAAAGACAATTTTTTTTTTAATATTATAAATTCGATTGTTTCAAGGATCTCAGACCATTATTTACGAAGATAGAGATGTTTAAAGATTTTAAAGACAATTTTTTTAATATTATAAATTCGATTGTTTCAAGGATCTCAGACCATTATTTACGAAGATAGAGATGTTTAAAGATTTTAAAGACAATTTTTTTTTAATATTATAAATTCGATTGTTTCAAGGATCTCAGACCATTATTTACGAAGATAGAGATGTTTAAAGATTTTAAAGACAATTTTTTTTTAATATTATAAATTCGATTGTTTCAAGGATCTCAGACCATTATTTACGAAGATAGAGATGTTTAAAAATTTTAAAGACAATTTTTTTTTAATATTATAAATTCGATTGTTTCAAGGATCTCAGACCATTATTTACGAAGATAGAGATTGAACAATCCCGGGGGGGGGGGGTTCGGGGTTTGATTTGCGGGGGAGAGCAGGGATGTGGAAAAGTAGACCAGCCGGACTGAAACAACTGATTGCTAGGCAAGATTGATATGCTGAACCAAAATACTTGTATTTATCAGAATATATACATATAGATAGAAAGTGAGTTGCGTGGCGTTTCACGCAGGAAAGAAAATAGAGAATGGAAAATGCTCACAATGATTAGTGTGAATAAAGATACATATAAAGATGAGGCATCGTAGAGGGTTGTGAAAATTATGAGTGTCGCAAAATAAATATTTTAATCGTTCATATCTCGTTACGGTAAGTCGCAGAGCTTTGGGATTTGAAACTTAATCTATTGTTGTGAGCCGACAATATTTTCCTTAGAAATATAAATATAATTATTCTTACGGGCCGCTTGGCGGTCCCTTTGAGCTGGAGAGCATCTTTTTGACAATGCAAGAGTGGAGCCTGCAATTCGCTTCCTGTCAATAAATATGAAATACCTCTTAAAGCAAGTCATAAATAATTGTCAATGCCTTTTTGGCCCCAGATGTTGATTTATAAATTCATTGGCTTTTTGGGAAATTTCCAGATGTCCTTTGGGCCCAGATGTGTAAAAGTTATTTTAGCGTGGGAAGTATCTAAGAATTATATTTCCAGAAATGGGAGGAACAATTTTTAAGAAACGCCCCGCTAATTAAGAATTTGGCCTATGAGAAGGAATCTTAAAATTTCGACTCTCCAGCCAGCTTTTAGTCAGTGGAGAGTTTGGCAGTTCTAATTTTGCTGTTGAGAGAGACAGTTCGAACCTGAAGCCCAGTTGGGGTGTTCAGTCGGTTGTCAATTGGCCGTAAGAGATGAATAAACAAACCAAATGAAATAATCTCTTTCTTTTAAAAATACACCCTTCATTCCTCTCTTCAAAACCAGCACCAGGGCTTAAACAGGCCGAATCGCTTGGGCCCGTTACCAGACCATTCTGCGGGGAGCTATCTTCGAGATAAAATCGACAAATCGTCAACCCTTTCTCTGGTCAAGAAGGGTTGCAACCAAAACCAACAGTGTGTCGCAACACTATCTAGATATTTAGAGGCTAGAACAAGTATCACACGATTTTGGCTAAAATCGAAGAAACTAAAGTACATGTTTATTTATAATCATTTTTAAATCAAATTCAAAATTATTTTCTCAGTTTTCAGCTACTTTGATGATTCCACTTTGGTTTTTTTTCCTTAATAATAATTATAATTGTTTGGGTGGTGATATTTTGGCAAGGCAGCTGCGTAGCGGGGCGGATGAGCTTCTAAGACCTGGGTCAGGGCTTTTATGGTAGGAACGTGCTTGTATAACAATAGACCAGTGGAAAATACATTTTTCCATTTTTTCTTTCTTATGAACAGGAATAAACTTAAATTTTCTTGATGTCATATTTGGGCTATTAAATAATTCCTGTCAGATAGCTTTTAACACCAGATGTCAAGAAATATGTCAAGTAAATTTATTGAATTCCTTCCGAATTTTCCTGGAAAGTTCCAATGAAATAATTTATAGAAGTGGGGCGTGCTCAAATATTTTATCACGATTTCTAATTAAGAATTTAGCCAATAAGAAGTTTTTGGAAAATTTCCATTGAGAGACGGGAGTTCAGTAGAGTCCAGTGAGTAGCGAGTTCTCAGTTGAAGGCAGAGTTCAGTCGAGAGTGTTCAGGCAGTTGAAGGAGTCTTGAGTAGACAGTTGAACAGTTGAGTTGTGCCAGAGATGTACAAACGATCATTATAAATAAAACCATGATATAAAAAGTAAATGCATTCTTTTTAAACCTTTGCTTAGAGATTAGAAACCTTTCATTCGCAGAGACACACACCTCTAGCAACGGCGTGCGAGACACCGGACCCACGGATCTGAAGGCTTCACGTTGCCCTGAGAAGGTCATTATAATCCTTCAGGCATATAATACGGCCCGCTATAAATAAATAAAATAATTTGTTCGCAGCCATAACTACAGGTCGCAACATAATGCGCAGCAGGTGGGATATTTTTATTGGGTATATTTATATTTTTTTTTTTTTATTCATTTTTCTAGATTCATTTGTTGGCCATTTGGTTGCTTGATCTTGCTCTGCTTCTAGGATTGGTCCTTGCCAATTATCCATTTTTTCAATTCGACGCTCCAGTTTCCCTCATAGGAAGATCCTTTTTCAATGCATTACATCGAAGCTGTTGGGCAATTGCTCTTGGATGGGTTGTTTACGCATGCGCCACAGGCCAAGGAGGTAGGAATTAGTTTTTCACGAGGGGTGAACACCGTCTTTGGAATTACTTTGGAATTCATTAGATAATCTATTGTCATCTATTGTCTTCTACTTGGAAATGAAAGTGGAATTGGAAGTAGGTGTACACGATTTTAGGTCGCGGTTCACCCCTCGTTTTTTCATTTAATAATATGAGTAGGAAATTTGGAAGCTAATAGGATATGTATTTTATAATAATGATCTTCCTATACAGTATATACTACAATATAAAACGAAGTTTGTTTGTTAGCTATAAACTCTATATATTTACTAATTAAATTATTTTTTTAGGCTTCATAAATACATTTTTATCATGGAAGGGGTTTATCCCCTTTTCAAGGCTCTCTTATTCAATGTATTTATTACATTTAGATATAATATATGTTTTAGCTACATCTATGCGAAGTGTACCAGCTTACTCTGTGTATCGAATGGTAAGTTAAAATAATTTGTTGCAATCAATCTGAATTACATCTAAATAACTAGAATTTATTTTCATTTCAGGTGCCTGAAATCGTTAGCGATATAATGATATCGGCTTTTTTTGCGATGATCTTTTCATTACTTTTTGAATCACCAATAATAAATATTGAGAAAATAATTTTTAAAGGCAAAAGAAAAACTAGTAAGTACAAATTTTATCAAAAGGATTTTTTCATTAAAATTTATCATCAATACTAATTGTCAATTATTATTTGTTTTAGGTGAAGTAAAATCTTTGTAAAACAATTTACCCTAACTAGATGGTGCAATAAACACTATTTAATTGAAAAAAAGAAAGTTCCTTGGATAAAAATTATTTAAGGACGTTCCCTAATAAATCGATTTTCTTCCAATCCTTTTAAAACTTTGATTACACACATTTATAAGTGTCCTTTATACGTATAAAATTTTTTCAATAGTACTTGCGGCACTAAATTTGTAAATATTTATCATTGAAATTTGCATATTCAGATTGATGTTAAAGCGACTGTTTCATTAAATAACAATCGTAATTTTCTTGAAATTATTTTGAAAAACTGAGAATCATTAACTGAAGATATAACAAATATTTTTCTGTTAAAATTATTGTATCAAGCGGTATTCGTTTTGTATGAAAAATGTTAAAAGTTAGGTACTTTTAATGGTTTTCATTTTTTCTCCCATGGCATGGCAAGTGAGAGATGGCGACTTGGCAACGTCGCACTAAAATCACTCAATTTTTCCATATCTAAAAAACTTCTGCACCTGGAAGATTTGAGATTTTTAGCTAATTCTCTCAACCTAACTATACTGTTTTTTTCTTTGTCTTTTAGCGTCGGTAAGAATGTAATGTTATATATCCGAGAAAGAACGCAGTGAAAATATTTTTTTCTTTCTGCGCATGTGAGAGTAGGGGAAAGAAATAGTTCAGCAAACATGAAATCAAACATTTGAAATTTTTTATTGGATATTTTAAAAAAATTAAAAATCTAAGATAACCAATTGCCAAATTAAACATAGGTGTAAATTTACATAATATTAGCAGTAATGTTTTTTACATATAAAATTGTTTATTTGAGTAAATTAACACACCATTATATTACTGTAATGATTAATATTACGAGCGATGCTCGATAACTTCTTCCTTCAGTTAAAATCTTTATTTTAATATAATTTTTAATTTAAAATTCTGATAAAAAGGTCAATTTTTATTTGAGAGCCGTTTTCAAATTAAAAAAAAATACAAATATATCTATAATATATAGTATTCGACCAGTGTACCCCCCACCTCCATCCTGCTCGACCACACCCCCAAAACCTCGCCCTACCCCCGGATCCCCAAACCACTGCCCGCCACATTCTGGGGGGTTTTGGGGTGACAATTCGATCTGTCACGGTCTCATCTTCGACAAAATTGTTTTTGTTGGGTTTTTTCGTAATCAAATTAATTATTCTAAGGTAGACAAATTCCATTCTTAGGGTTTTAAAAAAGGTTACTCTTTTCCTTTTGTGCCCAGGCAGACAATGGGTCGGGTTAATCCTTTTTTCTCAAAGGCCTTGAAGAAGTATTGGGATTGTGGATTTTAAAATATTTTGTTCTCCATAAACTTTAGAAATATTAATAAACATTTTATAATTGTTTTTATAATGAACTTTATTTATTTACTAGAATAAAAAATAATCAAGAATTTATTTAAAAATATATTTTGCATAAGCAGGTCTCGATTTTCTGAAAAAACAACACATTTTGATAGGTTTTATTTATCAATTGGATAAATAAAAATGAATCATTTGGTTGAATAAAATCAGGTGTAGGAGGTGGGGTGCAGTGGTGGGGGATCCGGAGGTAGGGCGAGGTTTTGGGGTGGGGTCAAGCGCGGTGGGGGTACAGTGGGCGAATACTATATATTGATTTGTATTTTTTTTAATTTGAAAAAGGCTCTCAAATAAAAATCGACCCTTTTATCAGAATTTTAAATTAAAAATAATATTAAAATAAAGGTTTTAACTGAAGGAAGAAGTTACCGAGCATCGCTCGGTGCCTCCAGGTACTATATATATAAATATACAATTTTTGCTCGTTTAATAAGAGTAGATAGATTACTTTTATTCTTAAAATAGAAAATCGCTAATAATAATTAATGAATTCATATACTTGTTAAATAAATATGTATGTGCACAATCGTTCATAATTAAATAAATAATTTTGTATCCGCTAATTGCCATAGGATTGGCTAATTGGTTAATTTATTCAATCTATCTCTATGTAGTTATTGATATAACGAGCTTTTTGCGCTGCCTTCAGCACGCCCTCGAAGCTCGGCCCTCCGGGCTGGTGCCCTGGCGGACGGCGTCTAGGTCCAAAAATTGTATTCCTCTTAAAAAACCACACTCCAAATGTATACCTGTAAACTCCCTAAAATACATAGTCTCTTAAAAGTTTCGCCTCATTTTCGTCCTGACACAGCTACAGAAATGAGGCTCTAGATATGAATCTGGAAGTATTTTTTTTCTATAATCTACAGCATTGTGATATGTTTTGTGTGTAAATAGATTTATTTAAATAAGTGGTATCGTGTGAGGAGGAGAATTATATATTACATCATTTTTTTTAAATTTGGGATCGATAATCGATATAAGGCTCCAAATATTTAAAAGAGATCAGATGTTGTTTGTATGACAGGCTGCTCCCTCCAGTATTGCCATGAGAAACTCATATGGGCATGCGTGTCTTAAGTCGTTTAATTTTGTAAAAATCAAAAAATAAGAATATCAAAATTTAGATTTTTAAAAAATTATAAAAAAGTGGCAAATTATTAAAAAATAAACAAATAATATATAAATCAAATAAGATGTGATTGATTTCTTTTTCTGTGCGCAAAGAAAAGCGAATTGAATATTTAATTTTTGAGTGGTGAAGGGGGGGGGGTAATAAATATCAATATATTTAATGTTTCTTAATTTAAAATCAATTGGAGTCTTTCATTTCGAAATTTAAGTCCAAATTAGGATTATATTTCAAATTTGCCGCAAATATACCGATGGCGCTCTCTCTCGGCAGCATTACGTCAGCGTTGCGGCAAATTAATTTAGACAAATATATATATAGTATAATGGAAGAAGACAGAATCGCCTGCGAGTGCCAAGTATGCATTCAAAAGGAACGATCTGTGTTGTCGGTTGCGTATATTTAGGCTCTAAATATTTGATAATTCAATTTTCAAAAAATCAAATAAATTTTGTCTTAGTATTTAAGAATTAAATTTAAGCTTTATTCGGTATGCCCGAGAGGCTTCGCCTGCTAATCAGGCAGCTTCATTTTGTTAAAATACTGGTAGGATTTTTAACCGACTTCAAAAAACGAGGAGCTTCTCAATTCGACTGATTTTTTTTGTGCCTATGTTACCTGATATCTTTGCCAATTGTGAACCAATTTTGATGATTTTTTTGCATTAGGTTCAGTCTAGTTTCCGATTGGTCCCGTTTTTTTTTCATTGGTATTGGACCTTTTTTGCTATGTTTGTTCAGGCATAACTTCTTTCTTTATGAACCGATTTCGATGATTCTTTTTATATTGGAAAGAGGGTACCTTAGGGGTGGTACTATATTAATTTGGTCAAGTTCTGATGATATGATCAATGACGAATTAACGTAAATTTCCAATTCTTATGAGCAAATAATCGAAATTATAATAAATAAAATCTTTTATAAAAAAAATCAATCTTAAAACGTTCATTTAAAACCCGCAAACGTTTGTAGAGAATTTCTATATTTATGAATTTTATTTTACTATGAGCATTTTCTGGATTCACGTTCGCCCGACGATTTCCACTTACGAGATGCATGGCAAGTTAATATATTGAGATGTCACTATTAACTATACATCACTAAAAGTTTAGAAAAATATTTTTTTGAATAATGAATTTTTATCAAAGAAAGATGAAAAAATATCATTAACCGACTTACAAATACTAAAATTAAAAATGCAACAGATAAAATAATAAGAACTCAAAAATCAAATAAAATACACTAAAAGGTATCAAATAATTATCTTATTTAGTTACAACTAAGCGACGAGATATTAACATGAAATTACTTTTTGAAGTCGGTGCCAAACAAACTATACCTATAAGCGAGCGTACCCGCCAAACGTGCGAGTACTAGTAAGATTCGTCGAGTGCGATTCATAAAATGTATATGTTTGGCACCGACTTAAAAAAATAATTTCATGTTAATATTTCGTAGTTTAGTTGTAACTAAATAAGATAATAATTATTTTATACCTTTTAGTGTATTTTATTTGTTGCATTTAATTTTTTGAAGTCGGTTTTATTTTTTTCTTAAAAATTATTTTTTTGTTAAAATACTTAGATTTTTAGATATCCACCATTTTCTATGACGTTTTTGAGGATTCGGAACATATCCAGAGTTTTATCAAAAAAGTGGTCCAAGTAAACATTCAATTAATTAAAATTTCCTAGACAATGAGATTGGAATCAAGTTTCTAGGACGAGTTGTTTTCATTATATGAAGGAAAAACTGCAATTTTTTGCAAAAAATTGCATTTTTTCAAAACTTCAACCTCATGTTACCATTATCCATATTAAGATGAAACTTTATTTACATTGTAGCAAATTTAATCTAGTTTAAAAATGTATAAATTTTCCCATGGGTGGAGGGGGGGGGGGGTGCCGGTACATGATCCCCAAAATGAAAGTCCGGTACCGCCCCTGGTATAAGTGAAATATTTCTTTAGAATGTAAGCGTATTTTTTGTAAATAAACTAATTGAATTTCCTACTAAAATAATAAAAATATTGTTATATTCTTGTATTTTTTTAAATATCGCGCCCCCCTATAAAAAATTACTGAATCCGCCCTTGTCCTACCCTCGGCACAAAAACTTTCAATTTAAAAAACCTCTAGGCGCGGGGAATCCCAAACCTCCCTTTGTGGAAACCTATACCCTATGGTTCCATGGACTCAGATTGAGAAACACTGATATAGGTATATCTTGTTTAATTATCTTCATTTATTTAACGAATGATTGATTAATTTTTGTCTTTTACATTTATATTTTGATCGAATATCTACATTTATTAGAAAAAATATCGAGTGTCCTTGGTAACGATACTATTTTTATAAAAATAATTATATACGAATTGTTTTTATCTTTAAGTTATCTTTTTTAGATAAATTTAAGGTTATAGTTTAGAAATGAGTTTCAAGGGAATGATTATTGTTCGTAATCTAGCTGAGGATAAACTTTTAAGTGTTATTGTTTGAGTTTCTGATTGATTAGGGCAGTTAGAGGACGCTCTGAATGGAATTAACCTAATCCTAATAGAAGAAATCAAAATGAAAATAAACAAGAGTAAAACCAAGGTCCTAGTATGTACAAAAAAACAAACAAACGAGACAGGAATGCATCAAAATTAACCAAGAAAACCTAGAAGGAGTTAAGGAATTCCGCTACCTAGGAAGTAAAACAACATGGGATGGGAGGAGCGAAAACGAAATTAAATCAAGAATTGCCCAAGCAAAAATGGGGTTTAATTCAAAACAAAAACTACTATGCTCCTCCTCAATCAGCTTAGAAAACAGGAAGTTGCTATTGAAGACATATGTATGGAGCATAGCCATGTACGGGTGTGAAACCTCGACAATTATGGAGTAGAGGAGAGAAAGAGATTAGATGCTTTCGAAATGTGGGGCTACAGAAAATAAAATTACAAATGAAGAATTTCTTGGAAGAATCGGAGAAAGAAGAACCTTGTGGAAGAGTCTGAAGAAGAGAAGAGGTCAGATGATGGGGCACACACTGAGACATGGGGGACTGAGGGGGAGGGGGGAAATAAAAGGGGAAGGGGAAGAGCCAGATTAGAAAATTTCAACCAAATAATAGGGGATATTTGATGCCAGACATTTAGAGAGGTCAAACAGCTGGCGGGGGACAGAGTCGAGTGGAGACGGATTGTTGCATCAAACCAGTCTTAGGACTGTATACTCAATGATAATGATGATGATTAAAATAAATTTTTAACTGAAGGAGCATCGCTTAGTGCCTCCAGGTACTAATGATTAAATAAGATATGAAGTAGTATGTCAAGTGTTAGTCCAAAACCATCCAATAGACAATATTTGCCCTATTATTATCTTGGTAATATCCGATTTAAAATTTGTATAATGGAGAAGAATTGTCATTCGTGTTGGCAGCAAAATTTTTTCCTTAGTAATATCAGTGTAAAATTTGTCAATTTTGATCTTGTATCTATCACAGTCCAAATATATATGATCAATATCCCAGACAGAAGAATGATGAATATCAAATGGATGGATAAAATTACAAATGAAGAAGTTCTTGGAAGAATCGGAGAAAGAAGAACCTTGTGGAAGAGTCTGAAGAAGAGAAGAGGTCAGATGATGGGGCACACACTGACACATGGGGGGACTGCTTAGGGGGTGATCATTTGGAGGGGGAGGTGGGAAATAAAAGGGGAAGGGGAAGAGCCAGATTAGAATATTTAAACCAAATAATTGGGAATATGGGATGCCAGACATTTAGAGAGGTGGCGGGGGGCAGAGCCGAGTGGAGACGGGTGGTTGCATCAAACCAGTCTTAGGACTGAATACTCAATGATGAAGATATCACATTTATTATGGTACATAGACCAATAGAGAAAAGCATTGTGTAAAGATTTTTATTTATTGAATGGTTCCATTTGTATTTTGATTTCGCTGCTTAACCTTACGAGAAAGGCATTCAATTTTTTAAGTTTATCTAAAAAACATTAAAACAAAAATAACTTGAAGATAAAAATAATTGCTATATACTTGTTTTTATAAAAATATTATCTGTCGTTACCAAGGACGCTCGTTATTTTTTCTAATAAATGTAGATATTCGTTCAAAACATAAATGTAAAATAAATTTATAATTTTTCTCATTAATATATCAATGAGTAATTGCTTATGGGAGATTGAATATATAATATCTGAGATTTCAAATTCATTTGGTGATCCATTCGAATGTCATAGCGGGCTATACGCGAAATGACGACGGATTGTAGCTAAATGGATCACATCTTTTCTCTCTTGGTCCAAACTTAAGACTCCGCAGACTCCAATAGCGTCATCCGTAGTAGTCTCGCGATAAATATCTTTTTCAAATAAGCGCGATCAAAATAATTCTCGATGACGTATCAATTATTCTTTGATTTATTAATGAGAAAAATTATAAATTTATTTAACATCATTATTTCAAGTTAGAAATATATAAGTTCAGATATTATTTTCACTCAATATTTGACAAAAATTCACCTACATTTTTTTATAATAATATTGATACAAGAAGAAGTTGCACCAAGAAGGTACAACCTCTGTAGTCCGTGGTGGACCCTTGTAACGTGAAGATAAGTGGAGATTTAGGGATTGGGTAGCAGTCGAAGGTATCTGTGGATGCTGGTCTTGAAAGATTGAAGGTTATAAGTAGCTGGAAAGACGGTCGGGGGTAGAGAGTTCCAGTCTCTAGATGTCATAGGGATAAATGAATTGGCGAATGTGTTTGTTCGATTAGTATCTAGTTTAAGCGCGTAGGGGTGTTGAATTTTAGAAAATCGTGTATTTCGCGCAAAATGAAGCCTTTGGTGGGATTATCGATTTTATTTCGTCAGAACAAAAGCCATGGTAATATCTATAAAAAAGGGAAAGGACGGAGACAGATCTACGATGGGCTAGGGAGTCGAGAGTGTCAGTTAATGTAGGATCGCCTATCAGTCCGATAGCTCGCCTCTGAATTGCATCTAAGGTATTAAGAGAATACTTGGAGGCCCTTCTCCACAAATGCGAGCAATATTCAAGACAGGGGCGAATTTGAGCCTTGTATAATATAAGGAGTTGAGTGGGGGTGAAAAATCGTTTGGTTCGGAAAAGAAAGCCAAGCTTACATGCTGCAGCTTTTGCTACTGAGATAATATGGTCATTCCAAGAGAGGTCAGAACCTAAGGTGACACCTAACATTGATATTTTATTACGGAATTCCAATGAGCTCGAATCAAAGGAAATGTCCGGAAGGTTCCTATCTGCGCGCCTAGAAATTAGGCAGCATTGTGTTTTGCCAGCATTAAAGTTTACCAAGTTGTGAGATCCCCATTTTTTAAGCATGCTTAAATCTGAATTTATCGAGGAGGCTATGTTTGCGCGATTGTCTAGTAAGGATTGAGCGTTGTGGAGGGTGCTATCGTCAGCGTAACAATGTATTGGATTGGAAGGCAGATTTAAAAGGTCATTAATATAGATAATAAAGGGCGTGGGAGAAATGACTGAGCCCTGAGGAACTCCAGCATTAGTATTAAGGGACAAGGATGAAATTCCGTCAACCTCGACTTTAATAGAGCGGTTTGAGAGAAAGCTCTCAAGCAACTTGCAGAGGCTCGGGGGGAGGCCAAATGCAGGTAATTTGGCAAGAAGATTTTTCGCGATTGAATCAAATGTAGAAAACATTCAATTAACAAAGGTAAAAGACAAAAATTAATCAATCATTTGTTAGAGTCGTTTAATCATTGAAAGTAATTAAACTAGATATACCTATATCAGTGTTTCTCAATCTGGGTTCCAGAAAGGGAGCTTTGGAGTTCCCCGCGTCTAGAGGTCAATAAAAGAATAAATAGAAAAACAAAAATAGTAGTATCACCCCCAACAAATTTGTCATGTAACGAAAAAGAATACTAAATTTAGAGTATAAGTGTAGGGAATAATCCCGATGATGGATGAAGATGAGTTTTTGACTCGAAAGGCTTGATGGAAAGATATCGGTGGAGCTCCGGTGTCGGCGATTTTCTTCAGAGGTGATAACCTCTCTTGGTGGCGTAAAGCCGTGAAATTTGCTTTCCCAAAATAAGAATTTGCCCGGATGCTGTGAAAAATGCTTTTTTTAAATAAGAAGTTGCCCGGGGGCCATGAAATATGCTTTCTTCAAAATAAGAAGTTGCCCGGAGGGCGTGAAAAATGCTTTCGTCAAAATAAATGGCACAAGGCCCGTAATTTTATTATTTCTTCGTGGTTACAGAATATCGTAATGAGACAGTTTTGTCTCTTCAATCGTTCCAAAGGCGAACTTTTGGAGAGTGTATAACAGCTCTTCACACAGTGAGGGCTGAATTACAACTGACTCGCTAATTACGGCTTTGCCTCTTTTATAGTCCTTGATTTAATTGGCAATTAAGGCGATTGGTTAATAATTTTTCCTAGATCGCGCTCGATTAATTATAAAAGGCGTGGTCTCTTTCTTCGCTAATTAGTCTATCACAAGCCACGAATCGATTAACATCGAAAATTAAATTACATTTCTAATTGAATAAAAAAGCAGAAAATTGATTCCTACATAAGTATTACCTTATAGTCAAATAAAACCATTGATATTTAAGAATCGGGTGAACATCATCATTATTGTCTCAGTGATAATATTTTTGTTGCTCTAAAGTTCCTTAACTTTCTTATAATACAACGACTTATAATAACAAAATGAAAACATCATTTAAATTGTTTTATTATTATTTTGTTATTAATGACATTTGAAATAATATTGCTTTTCAAATAGATTTCGAAGACCATTGGGTTGTAAGCTACAACGTACTATTGACGCCATAATATTAAATTAATTTTGAATCATTGACAAAACTTTCTCAATTCTTTTAACAGTGACATTTTTTAAGACCCAGCGTAAAAATTTCTACTAGAATTAATTTCGAGGATTTTTTCAATTTTTGTCGACATGCTATTTTACATTGACTAATTAATACCTTTTTTTTATATAAAACTAGCTTCAAGGCCCGCCTTCGGCGGGCTTTTTTACTAGCCAGGGGGGACCTGGACCCCCACGTGGCTGTTTTATTGATGTTTTATACACGTGTAAAGAACACTTTCATATATCAACTCTTGTGAATTAATTGTAATAGATTGATGAAGAGGACAAAGTATATCTCTTTAAGAATGAATTTAAAAAATTTATTTTTCCAGCAGAAGACAATATTTTATTGTCCCCTTCTGCTACTCAATTATTCGGCAAAAAGAACCTTTCAACTTAAATTAAAATAAAGTTTTTGTCTTGTAAAAATTCAATAAATAAGGTAAAAATCGTCATTTGGGGAGAATTATCCAATTAAAAAATTAAAAATAATAAACTTTTAAAATTTATTATTAGATTATAGAAAATTTAGGTTTAATTAGGCTCAAAATAGGTTTTTAATAATTTCAATAGGCTGAAATTTCCTAGATTTCAAAACAATATAACAATGGGTTTTCAAATGATTTTGTTTTCTTTAAAGAATTCTACGGGCTTATTGAATTTTTGGTTTTAATCTTTAAAATATATTTTTATAGAAATTCCAAAAGCTAATGAATTCCTTTCAGTTAGTTTAGTTAGTATAGTTTCAATAATCCTTTATAATTAACTTTGAAATAAATAAATAATATTGAAATAAATGAATACAAATGCCAAAAGGCTTAGTTCTTTTGAAATGGCTGAGGGTCTTAAATACAATAGAAAAAAGATGAGGTGAGATTCCCAAGGGTATTTTTAAGAAAAATGAATTTTAAATAACATATTTTATTTTAAATTAAATATTTTTCATCTATATATATATATATTTAATAAAAAGCTTGGCTGAAACTTTTTTATTCTACCCTATTAAAGACGGTTTTCAGAATTTTTTTGAAATTTTTTCACCCAACCCAAAAGAAGTTAGGAATTTTTGAAAAAATAGCTTTTTTTAAATAACCATAACTTTTTCAAAAATTTAGTTATCATGACGTATTTTTTTAATTTTTGGTTTTAAATGTACTTTGAAAAAATAAATAGTTTTTTTTAAATCTTTGTTGCAGTATTAAATTCTTCCAACGATAATGTGGTTAGAACTATTGAGAATGAATGACACTCGAAAATCTGACAAACAGAGCCGCCAACACATGTTTAGTTTGCTAGTTTAGTTCTTTTATTGTTTGGCAAGCTATGTTGGCTAACCTGAATTTTTTAGTTTTTCCTGAATTTTCCAATTTTCCGGGCAACTTTTCCAATTTTTTTTACGTATTAACCTGAATTGGACTATTAAGAACATTAAAAAAAATTAGCCAAATCGGTCCAGACATTTGAGAGATCTGCGCTTACAAAGAAAAGAAATTCATTTTTATTGTATAACATAGATAGAATAATATATAGAAATAATTAAAATATATCTAAAATCTTTAGACGAGAAAAAAATAAACTGCAACGGATCGTTGCTAAACTTTATCCAAATTCATTTGAAATATTAATATGTTTGTTCTTTTATTATTAATCAGATATCACTTGCAATTTGTAGTTCATGTTGACATTAATTAAAAATAATTCTAATTTAATAGTCGAGGAATAACCATTCTACATTGGATTTTTGACATTTCGGTTATTATTGTAACCATTGCTGCTCAAACTTGAGTTGTTTACCAAAAAGAATTTAGTTTTTTTGATTTTAAGTCGATTCTTCCACGTTTTCAGTAGAGGTTGCCATTAATTGTCAAAACATAAAAAATGGAATGCAATAAGGTTATTCCTCTAGTATTAGATAAGAATCGATCGTTATTTTTGATTTTATGTCGATTCCTCCATGTCTTCAGCAATGGTTACCAATAATAATCGAAACGTCAAAAACCTAATGTAGAATTGTTATTCCTCAAGTATTAGATGAGAATCAATCGCTATTTTTGATTTAAAGTCGATTCCTCCATGTCTTCAGCAATGGTTACCAATAATAATCGAAACGTCAAAAACCTAATGTAGAATTGTTATTCCTCAAGTATTAGATGAGAATCGATGGC
This sequence comes from Forficula auricularia, assembly GCA_024734495.1. NCBI lineage: Eukaryota > Metazoa > Arthropoda > Insecta > Dermaptera > Forficulidae > Forficula > Forficula auricularia. Next base: position 38,619 of record JALMQS010000337.1, read on the forward strand.
TATTTTTGATTTTAAGTCGATTCCTCTATGTCTTCAGCAATGGTTAGCAATAAAAACCGAAACGTCAAAAATCCAATATAGAATTGTTATTCCTCAAGTATTAGATGAGAATCAATCGCTATTTTTGGTTTAAAGTCGATTTCTCTATGTCTTCAGCAATGGTTACCAATAAAAACCGAAACGTCAAAAATCCAATATAGAATGGTTATTCCTCAAGTATTAGATGAGAATCAATCGCTATTTTTGGTTTTAAGTCGATTTCTCTATGTCTTCAGCAATGGTTACCAATAAAAACCGAAACGTCAAAAATTCAATATAGAATGGTTATTCCTCAAGTACTAGTTGAGAATCAATCGTTATTTTTAGCATTTCACAGAGAAAAGCCTATCCACTCTTACTTAGTTAGGTTAAATGAGTCCTATATTACCATAAACAGATCAAATGAATAAATTTTAAAGAATTCAAAAGTCTTACTTTAGAGTAAAGTACTTTAAAATATAATTTTACTAAATACTTTATTTAACCTTTTTTGTCGGCCCCAAGGTACTTAATTAGGATATTAAATTTCATCAAAATTGGTTAAGTCATTTTAAAGATATTTAGAAAAAATTAAAAAAGTACTGAAATAAATAATGTTGTATAATACTAATGTTTGTGGGCCGATATGTACCAAAAACTAATCAGCGCTTCATTTTGTTAAAATGATGGTAGGTTTTCAATTTCATTTCAATCGGTGCAAAGGTGTGGAAAAAATCGTGGACGAAAAAAACGATAACATCCATCCATCCATCCATCCATCCATCCATCCGCACGCACTTCCAAAAAAAATGGCACTTTTTGGCCTCTCGACGAGATTCCAGGTAACTTTTGGCAAAACCGCCACGTGCTAAAATTCAATCTCATTGAATACTTCAATTTGTGACCTTAATTGAGTCCATGGGTTCCGTAGTCTTTACCTGAGGACCCGTTGAAGTCGCGCTTGCCGCGCGACCGTGAGGACCCGTTGAAGTCGCGCTTGCCGCGCGACCGATTGCAATACTTTCTCCCATGCTTCGCATTGGATAAAGTAAAAATGAGACCCTATTTAATATTTATATAATTTCAAATTGAAAAAAATATTTTATAATTTATTCTAGTTAATCAATTTAAAACACCTTCTAGGGAATATTTTCATTTTCCAACATATTTTATTTATCTTATCTACAATATCATATTTAAATAAAAAATACAACGCGTTTAAACTTCTATTAGTAGCAGTGCGATTATTTACACACACGTAGTTCACGTAGCTAATAATATTATTTTAGTTTGTATTGAGGAGTCATGCAAGTCAACATATTATTTCTATGTTCATTTCTTATTATTTTTGACCAAACATGTTCTATTTCTTTGGAAGGCCCTTTTCTATCTCTACTTCTTAATAAATCAATTCATCAATTTAATTTATTACAAGCTAATAAATTTATATCGCACTTACAACCGAAATGTGTACATGACATTTATTTACTCATCCAAGAGGCGGTACATGGAGAAAAATGGGCTCTTGCTAGTAAGTACAATAAATATTATTCAAAAACTAATGCTTGTTTAAATTTTTTGATTTTATCGAGCCCCCCCCCCCCCAGGCTGACCGGTATATATATTTTTTTTCGTCCCTGGCCTTGCTCATAACAAAGCATTTGGCCAACTCTATAGTATTAAAATTTTATTTTTACCCCATAACAAGGACCAATATGACACCAGAGCAAGGGTGGATCCAGGGGGGGGCGGAGAGGGCGACCCCCCACACAGGCCCGTGCCTGGCGGGAGTGCAAGACGTGCGTCGCACGCAGAGGCCAAAAAACGGCGGCCAAATCGACAGGGAATTTATAAGAATTTTATTTTATTTCTTTTTTATTTTAATGAACTTAAAATATGAGATATGAAATTTGTAAAAAAATTAAAAAAAAATTTATAAAATTGAATGATCCGCCCTTGCACCAGAGCGGCGCCCCCCATAGCACTGCAATAGGAGTACCCGCGACACACGCCGCTCGGGCCACAAAAAGTTTCTGCCTTGATCCGTATTATAAAAACTGAGGCCTAAGATGTAAAAGGTCTCTAAGGATCATTGTCGAAGACTATGAATAAGTTATATAATGGCTTTAAGGAATTCATAATATATCTACTCTTATTAAACGAGCAAAAATTGTATATATATTTATATCTTGGTTCTATTTTGAAAACGACTCTACCGATTTTGATGAAATTCACGGGTTAGGGGGTTTTTGGGGTGACAATTCGATCTGTCAGGGTCTCATCTTCGATAAAATTGTTTTTGATGGATTTTTTCGTAATCAAATTAATTATTATCAGGTAGACAGATCCAAATCTTGGAGTTTAAAAAAGGTTTCTCTTTTGTTTACTTTTGTACCCAGACAGACAATGGGTCGGATTAATTCATTGTTCTCAAAGGCCTTGAAGAACTATTGTGATTGTGGATTTTAACATACTTTGTTCTCCCTAAACGTTAGAACTATTAATAAACGTTTTGAAGGGTCGAGCGGGGTGGAGGTGGGAGGGGGGGGGTACAGTGGGCGAATATTATATATATTTGTATTTTTTTTAATTTGAAAGCGGCTCTCAAATAAAAATCGACATTTTTATCAGAATTTTAAATTAAAAATAATATTAAAATAAAGCTTTTAACTGAAGGAAGAAGTTACCGAGCATCGCTCGGTGCTTCCAGGTACTCTACTCTTATTAAACGAGCAAAAATTGTATATATATTTGTATCTTGGTTCTATTTTGAAAACGACTCTACCGATTTTGATGAAATTCACGGGTTAGGGGGTTTTTGGGGTGACAATTCGATCTGTCACGGTCTCATCTTCGATAAAATTGTTTTTGATCGGTTTTATCGTAATCAAATTAATTATTCTCAGATTTTTTTTTTTTTTTTTTATTGATATTGATGTGAGGAGGAGATACACCTAAAGGCCTATGGGCTGGCCCCTCCATCGTGAAAAGAACAGAGTAGAAGGAAAAGAAGCCGGGATCACGAGCCAATCTCAGAAACTTAGATACAATTCAATATCCAATTTACTAAGGTTTTAGGGGCTTCGAGCAGTGGTAAATTCTCGGCGCGATAAATTCGGTTAAATTTATCTCCCACTTAAAGATAGAAAAATTCCATTCTTAAGGTTTTAAAAAAGGTTTTCCTTTTACTATTGTACCCAAACAGACAGTGGGTTGTGGTAATTCATTGTTCTCAAAGGCCTTGAAGAAGTATTGTGATTGTGGTGTGTTGTTGTCAAATATTAATTAAACCCGAACAAAGCTCGGTCTTCCAGGCACTCGTATCTACTCTTATTAAACGAGCAAAAATTGTATATTTATTTATTTATATATATATATTTGTATCTTGTTTCTATTTTGAAAACGGCCGTACCGATTTTGATAAAACAAAATCTATTAATTATTTTATTAAGTCTAATATTTTTCCCACAGACGCACACGTTTGAATTTTTTATACAATGTACTTACTTCTTTGCAAAAAATAAATATTCTAATTCTTATTATTCTTATATTTTTACTTACTGAGGTACTTTTTTAAAATCTCTCTCTCTCTTAATTATTTTCGTAAAATCATATTTTATTTATTTATTTATTTATTAAAAACATTGTATCTGTAGGGCCATCTAGCCCCTTTAATGTACAATTTTCGGCCAATTCAATTACATAAAAATTAATTGATATAATACAAAAAAAGAAAAACGGAAAAACCAATATAACAACAAAAAAAATTCAAAAAGTATAACATATGGGTACTTACGTATTAACGCCAGCGCAGCTACAGATTTGGCGGTTTTTAAATTTCGCCAATCTACACGTAAAATTTTTGAGATAAATCATAAAATAGAATAAATCAGGTCCCCTCTGTCAAAAATCAACTTGAATAGGTTCGGTTTATGATTTCGGTTCGATTAGATAAAATGCGTTCCCAAACAAACCTTGCGGTGGCGTTAATGTACCCGCATTTTTTATCTAATCAAACCGAGATCATAAACCGAACCTATTCAAGTTGTTTTTTGACAGAGGGAACTGATTTATTCTATTTTATGATTTATCTGAAAATTTTTAGGTTAATCTGTAGCTGCGGTGGCGTTAATACCTAAGTACAAACATATGATACATAATAATGTGGGATTTTACTCTCCACTGCTTTCAATGTAAAATGCTTTTGAAAATAAAGATTTGTTTTCGCCTTGAGAAAGGCGTTGCTTGCTCTTTGCCGGTCAGAATCCTTCGATGAAATGACAGGTGAAAAGCAAGGACACGCCCCTTTTATAAAGAATCAAGCGCGGGAAAAATTATGCACACGTCACCTAAAAGGCGGGAATGATTAACCAATCAGCTTAATTGCTAATTAGAGCCAGGGTTATAAAAGCAGCCAGCTCCTCGAAGCGAATTCAGTTGTTGTCATTCAGTTGTCATGTGTGAGTTGTCACTTGTTGAAATTCATTGAATGAGGCAGCTCTCCGTGGTGACTGATCACCTTGGAACGATTTGGTAGACACGGCTTGTGTCTAAGAAGTAATTTGTATACACGTTCTGTAACGAAGAAGCAATAAATGCGGGCCTTGTGCCATTATTTCATAAAAAGCATAGTTTCAACTGCCTAGTGCAAATTCTTATTTAAAATAGCATTTTTTTTGCTTTAAAGCCGGCAATAGAGATTCTAATTTCTGAAGATTATCTCCCATCCAAGCCTGGCGAATCTCCTTCCAACTAACCCTTCGAGCCAAATCTAATAAAATCATCCATCATCTTAATCATTTCCTATAATAATTATATGAAACATAAATACTAAAAATACAATATATATAGGGGAGTGAAAAAAATGACATATAGGATACAAAAACAGAAAATAAAAATAAAATATTAAGCTAGGTGCTTGCGAAGTTCTACCTTGAATGCTTCAGAGCGCCCAATTTTCCTCACGTTGAGTGGCAGTGCGTTCCAAACCTTGGTCACCGTAACCTCAAAGGAGTCCGCCATCATTCTGCTTCTATGTGGTGGACAGACCTGCTTGACGGTCCACAGGCCAGCTTCCGACTGAGATAGTCAGGCGCTGGTCCCAAGAGAACCCCGTACACAAACTTTGCATATCTGTACTTTCCGAAGGCACCGACGTTCATCCCCAGGATCCTAGATGAAAACTCAGATACACTTGTTCTGGGCTTAAGCTGGTAAATGTACCTGGCACAAGCATTGAAAGAAACCGAAAGACGTTGTCTGCTTCTTTTTTTTTTTTTTTTTTTAATGCAATCGAATGCAAGAAGGGGTGCACCAGTAAAGATGTAGCCCCTATGGGTCTCGAAAGACCCTTGCATTACCGAAGAGAAGGGAAAGTTGATTAAGTGAGAGGGTGTAGACGTAGGTGTCTATGCACCCTGGTTTTGAAGGTTTGAAGATCATAGGTGCTGGGAAAGATAGAGGCTGGGGAGAGAGTTCCAGTTCCTTGAAGTCATGGGGATATATGAATTCGCGAATGAAGTGGTCCGGCACTTTTCTAATTTGACCGCGAAAGAGTGTTGGGAGTCGGCAAAACGTGTGCTGCGTGCAAAGCATGTTTTGGGGGGAATTATTGATTTTATCTCATCAGAGCACCTGCCGTGATAGTATCTATAGAAAAGGGAAAGGGCGGAGACATCTCTTGGATGAGCCAGCGAGTCGAGGGAGTCGGTGAGGGTAGAATCGTCAATTAGCCTGACGGCTCGTTTCTGAATTGCATCAAGGGTAGCAAGAGAATATTTTGAGGCTCCTCTCCACAGATGAGAGCCGTATTCGAGACAGGGGCGGATTTGGGCCTTGTAGATGGTGAGAAGTTGTGGGGGTTTGTAAAATCGCTTGGACCTGAATAAGAAGCCAATCTTCCTTGCTGCAGATTTCGCCACAGAGGAGATGTGTTCATTCCAAGACAGGTCAGATGCGACAGAGACGCCCAACATGGATAGGCTGTCACACATTTTCAGCGTATTCGAATCGAAGTGAATATCAGGGAAATCTCTATTTTCGCGCCTAGAAATTAGACAACATTGAGTCTTATTTGAATTAAAGTTAACTAAATTTTGAGAGCCCCATTTATTCAGTTTGTCTAGGTCGAGAGTAATTGAGGAGGCAATATTGATTCGATTATTCGGGAGAGAGGGTTTGCCGTGTAGAGTGCTATCGTCGGCGTAACAATGAGTGGGGTTTGCCGTTTGATCAATAAGGTCGTTTATATAAATAAGGAAGAGTGTGGAGGAGATTACAGAGCCTTGGGGAACACCAGAGTTTGTGGAGAACGATTCAGAAGATGTTCCATCCACCACAACTTTTATACTTCGGTTTGTCAGAAAGCTTTCTATCCATTTGCGAAGTGTTGGTGTGAATCCAAAGGCTGGTAGTTTGGCAAGAAGATTTTTGTGCCAAACCTGGTCAAAAGCTTTGGAGATATCAAGGGCTACAGCGAGGGTTTCTTTTCCGGCCTCTAGAGTATTGTTCAAGGTGTTCTGCTATCTAGATTAAATTAGATGGAGTCGCAATAAAGGAAGTGGGGAAGCACGATGGCCACAATAATCTTGTGACGGATCTCCTCGGGGGTGAAGGCCACCAAAGCCCCATACACTACGCCAGATCTGCGTCACATGATCGCCCCAAGTGAATCGCCCGTTCAATTGGACTCCCAGATCCCTCACAGAATCTGAATAGGGGATCATAGATCCGCAGACTCTAATAGAAGGAGGTACCACCACTCTTCTATTTGAAATCCACAATGCTTGGGTCTTGAGAGGATTGAGCTGTAGTCCATTCTCTCTCGACGACTCAGCGACCGCCTCAATGTCGCGGTTGACCCGATCGACTGGCCCGAATTTACCCCAGTGGAACCCATGTAAATTTGGAGATCGTCCGCAAACAGATGGTATTTGTAGTTTAACAGGACCTCAGGGAGGTCATTGATAAACAGAGCAAACAAGAGCGGAGACAGAACTGCACCCTGCGGAACGCCCCTCCCCAATGCACTAAGAGTGGATGCCACCCCATTTACCAGATATTAATTATTATTTATTTCAGAAAAAAATATACTCCCTAAAAAAGAACAAATTTCCATTTACAGAAGGTATTTTGGACGATTTCGTTAAACAAATAAGATTAATGCTTAAACATTATATTCTGTAATCGAATTTCGTTTCTTGTAAGGGACCACTTTTTTTTACTTTATTCAGTGAAAGGGTCTTTTAATAAGCTATTGTTTTATTTAAAATTTAAAATGATTGTTATATTTTTTAGTGTTTGATTCTTGGGGGAGAATCCCTGTCGGCTTGACAGAATTGAATTTTGTGAGTCTTGGGAATTTTGACGAATGTCTTGCAATCAACAGTATCAAAAAGAGTCAAAAAGTACAATTGGAGACTCAATATTGTCTTGCTGAAGTTCAATTAATGAAAACTGGTACTGTGGTGAGTATCTTTCTTCAAAATATTATTTAATTTTAAACTAAGAATTTCACACTATGTATGAATAAAAATTTTAATTTAAAAATAAAAATAAAAGAGGTTTTTAGTTAAATTGGAATTAGGTGTACACGTCTTTGGAATTATGTGGAATTATTTTGGAATTCATTAGATAATGCCCCTTCATCTATTCAAATGAAATTGAAAGTGGAAGTAGATGTACATGATATTAGATCGCGGTTCACCCCTCGGTTATTTATTTATTTTTTTCCATTACTCAAAATATAAAATGAATGATTCTAGTAGTAAGTAGATAATGGATATTTTGTTTTCGTAAAAAAAATTCCGAATTGAAATTTTTCAGATATTTATGTTGTCTCGAGTGAGCAAAGTAAGGACTTTGTCTAAACAGGAGTAAGTAGTATTTAAGAACTAAAACTCACCGAGACAACTATTGGACTCAAATGTTGTATAACTTCTTTAACGGTGTTGAGCTTAGAAAACGCTTTGCGTGATCCTAAGGGTCCATACGCAACTAAAGATAATATGTAGGTACGAGCCCCGTCCCATATCAATTGGCCCACCAATATTTTTTCTTTTTAAATAAAATTATGCTAATTCACGGTAAATTTAATTTAAATATTTATTTTTATTATCATTTGGAAAAACATTTTAAAGTATTTAAAACATTTTATTGTAACATTTAACTTAAAATTATTTTTTAATTGTTAAAAACAAGGAAAACATACAAAATCGAAAACCTTTACCACTGTGTGACGTCGTCTTTATTTTTAATTACGGCATGAATTCTTTTGGGCAACGTACTTATTAAGTTTTGACACTCATCTTGAGTGAAAGTATCCCAAATATTTTGAAGTTTGTGATTTAATTCGACTACGTTTCTAGCTGGTTGTATTCGCAATAGCTTTTTCATTGTGTGCAAAAGAGTTTCTATTGGTGACAAGTCGAGACTGCTTGTCACCCACTCCAAAAGTGGAACATTATGATCAGAAAGCCATTTTAAAGATTTTCTTGATGTATGGCAGGCCGCCCCGTCTTGTTGGAACACAAAATTATTATTATTCTGCAATGCATCTGCCATCGTTGGAAGTTACGATATTTTTAAAATCTCTAAATATTTATTGGTGTTTACAATTTCATCAATGAAGTGAAGTTTTCCAACACCTCTAGCTGACATTGAACCCCATACCATAACTGAAGCAGGAAATTTTACTTTCTTTTTTAAACAATCTGAATTGAATGCTTCATTTTTCTGACGAATAACTCTGCTTCGATTGTCCCCAACACAAACTTCAATTACGAGACTCATCACTCCAATGGACACTATTCCATTCATCGCTCGTCCAATTAATATGACTTTTAGCCCATTTAAGCCGGTTTTTCTTTTGTTTTAATGTCAAGAGTGCCTTTCGCCTAAAAAAAATTAGTAAAATTACAAAAAAAAAAAATTGTGGAATAAGTTGCAATAAAATTACCTTGTAAATTTTAAAACCTAGCTTAAGGGCTTCTCTATGGCACGTGGATCTTGAAACACTTCGCCCCACAGCATCGCTCCAAAGAACAGATAATTCACCATAGTTGGAACGCCTGTTTTTTCTAATAATCTTCTTCAATGCCCGTCTATCAGCATCTGATATTTTGAATTTCGACGCATACCGAGGCTTTGTAGCTATTGTACCCGTTGTTTTATAAACTCGAATAATATTTCTGACAGTAAACTTTGATAAATTAACTAGATCGCCAATTTCCGCGTTTGATTTTCCCTTTTTAAATAAATTGATAATAATTGAGCGAATTTTTTCATCAACAACCTTTCCACGAGTCATTTTTACTAATAATAAACAAAACAAACTTTCTTTTGTTGGAAAAAGGCAAAGCCTACTTGATTATTTCACATATTCAAAGATTCTTAAAAAAAAAAATCGTGAAAAGCAAAGAACTATTTTTTATATAAAAATATGTTTTTAACAATTAAAAAATAATTTTAAGTTAAATGTTACAATAAAATGTTTTAAATTGTTTAAAATGTTGTTCCAAATGATAATAAAAATAAATATTTAAATTAAATTTACCGTGAATTAGCATAATTTTATTTAAAAAGAAAAAAATATTGGTGGGCCAATTGAGATGGGACAGGGCTCTTATAAATAAGAGAATGTAAAAACACCACGTGGCTCAACTTTAATTAAGTTTATCGAATTTATCACATTTTTTACTTTTTAGTTCAACTAATCAATTATTTATCTTTTAAGAGAAACTTTATTTTTTAGTTGGATTCCTTTATGAGTGGATCGATCGGACTATGTTTGCCTAAAGATTGTAATCCTAAAGACATTGAGACACAAATTGATCAATGGATGTCAATAATAAAATTAATGATGAAAATAAATCCTACTATTACTTTGGATCTGAGCGTATCTTCCTGCCAAACAAACGACGGTCTTCCTTTTACGACTCCAGATATTATAGCTATGTAGGTACAATTTTAAATTTCATATAAAAAATAATATTTATTGTGGAGTTAAGGTTTTTAACGGATGTAGCGGCCCGCTGTTGCTTTGGCTACGAGCTTTTAGACACGGCCGCTAGATGACTCAGTCAGATCGTTGCGACACTTTGCATGACTGATAATATTTCAGTCATGTATTAAGTAAGGCAATTCGATTTCGACTAATATCCGAAGGAGGAGCCATCCACCAACTAGTAGCTCCTCACCAGCTAGTAGCTCCTCACCAGCTAACTAAGCGGGTCTGGCTTATGGCTAGATAGGCCGAAAAGCCAAAAAAAAAACTGATTTTTTTTGTGTCTATGTTACCTGATATCTTCGCCAATTATGAACCGACTTTGACGATTTTTTTGCATTGGGTTCAATCAAGTTTCCGTTTGGTAAAAATATAAATTTCATTGGTATTGGACCTTTTTTGTTATGTTTGTTGACCCATAACTTCTTTGTTTATGAACTGATTTTAATGATTCTTTGTGGGTTTGGATTACTATAGCTCCAAGATAGTCAAGATACCTAACTATTTATTTATTTATTTTATCTATGTTCAGCGAGAACTTTTTGCCACGTGGACCGATTTCGATGATTCTTTTTTATTGGAAAGGGGGTATATTAGGGGTGATCCCATATTAATTTCGTCAAGTTCTGATGATACGAAATAACGTAAATCTTCAATTCTTATGAGCAAATAAATAAAATAAATAAAATCTTTAAAAAAAAATCTAAAAACGTTCATTTAAAACCCGCAAACCTTTCGAGATAATTTCTCTATTTATGAATTGAATTTTATTATCATTTTCTGCTTCATTCGCCCTACGCTTTCTCTTACAAGATGTATGGAAGATATTATATTAAGTCACTATTAATAACATCACTAAAAAGAGAAAAACAAATATAAGTTTTATAAAAAAAAATAAAACCGACTTCAAAAAAATTAAATGCAACAAATAAAATAATAATAACTCAAAAATAAAATAAAATACACTAAAAGTTATAAAATAATTATCTAATTTAGATACAAATAAACGACGAAATTTTTACATGTAATTACTTTTTGAAGTCGGTGCTAAACAAACTATATAAGCGAGCGTACCCGCCAAACATACTAAGTAAGGTCCGTCGAGCGCGATCCATAAAATGTATATGTTTGGCACCGACTTCAAAAAGTGATTTCATGTTAATATTTCGTCGTTTAGTTGTAACTAAATTAGATAATAATTATTTTATACATTTAAGTGGATTTTATTTGATTTTTGAGTTATTATTATTTTATTTGAAGTTGGTTTTATTTTTTTATAATTAAAGTTAAATTCTAGCATATGGATTTGAAAATGTTGTTCTTTCAATGAAAATATACCATGATTATTTTGTTGATAATTTTCAGAGTACTTCTCTCACTTTTTGCATTTTTATCACTACTAAGTACTATTTACGACTTGATAGTACCACAAAATAAACAGCATGATTTATTAAAATCGTTCTCATGGTATACCAATGGACTACGTATTCTGGACACTAAGGAAAATCCAAATTCTATCCGTTCATTACATGGAATTAAATTTCTTAGTATATGTTGGGTAATATTATCTCATCGTGCTCAGGTTGATTTCTTGCAACCAAACATAAATCGCCTATCATCTATAAAAGTAAGTGTATTTGTTTAATATATTTAAAAAAATAAACAACAACATTTGAATACTTAAAAAAAAATCAATTTAAAAATTCAATATCTATATATATAAAATTAAGGTTTTGTCTGTATTTTGCTTCAAATCACGCCAAATTTCAGTTGCACACGTTTCAAGCAAAGTTATGAACGAAAACACCCACAACAAAATTCCTGTCTGTCTGTTTCCGTGGATTCCGCGAAAAGTTGCTCACGATTCACGTCAAAACGGCTGAAGGGATTATTATGAAATTTAATATTTGCATCAGATGTCTTCTAGCTTACCTTTTTAGCTATATAACGTTTTGATATTTTGACCTCAAAAGGGGGTTTGAGGGGGCGTACGAATGAAAATTATCAAATAACTCCTAAACTCTGCGGCAAATTTTATAATAAGCAAAGTTCTAGGGGATGTGATTTCTGACAATTTTTGTTTAAAAAAATTCCCCCCAAAAACTACCAAAAAGAGGGGGAAGGTGAAAAATATGTAAATTCTTGTCCTTGGAGCGAATTCAACCAAATTTTGTATACATAATCTGTGGGGCTCTAGAGATCTAGAAATGCAAAAACTAAATATCCAAAATGGGTGGGGGGCAAAAAATGAAAATTCTTACCCTTAGAGCCAACTTAACCAAATTTTGTATACATAATCTGTGGGTCACTAGAAAGCTAGAAATGCAAAAACTGGGGTGCGGAGGGTGGGTGCAGGGGTGGAGTGTGGAGGAATGGGGTGGAGCGGGGGTCCAGGGTGCTAGACGGGGTTCGTTTTTTTGGACAGCATCCCCGATTGAAAAGTCACCGCACCCCCCACTGCTCTATAGAGTATATATTTATAGACATATCACATATATCTACATATAGAAAATATTTATAAATATTTTTCAATATATAGAAAAAATTAACTACATATAAATGATAATAATGAACAATTGAAGAAAACAAATTTGTGTATTTTGAAGGAAATACCTAATTGGAGTACGTTGTACGCCGTGGCTGGAAATTATGCAGTGGATTCATTCTTTTTAGTTGGAGGCTTACTGGTATCCTATACTGTTTTACGAGTTTTGAAACATATGAATAAAATGTTTAATCCACTAATATATTATCTACATAGAGTGTTACGGTAAGATATTATAATTTAATATTATATTATAATTAATGTCAATATAAATATAATTCTAGGTTAATGTAAAAGTGTACTCCCTATACCGGGTGAGTTTTTTATCTTGAGACAGTCTTATAACTCAAAAACAGTGCATTATATGAAAAAAAGTTTCAAATAAAAGTTTATTTATATCAGGGGGGAAACTAAACTACGCTATTGTTTGTTGACCTAGAACAAGCTCTCAATGGTATTTCGAGCTCAAGTTCTGTTTTTTAAATAGAATGCTATATGTTTCTGTACATATTCTGAATCGACAAAAAAAACTGAACAACTTTTATAAGAATTATTTTTTTATACGACATCAAATAATAAAAAATCTATATATATAAAATTAAGGTTTTGTCTGTACATTGCTCCAAATCACGCCAAATTTTGGTTGCACACGTTTCAAGCAAAGTTATGAACAAAAACACCCTCAACAAAATGTCTGTCTGTATGTCTGTCTGTTTCAGTGGTTTCCGAAAAGTTGCTCACGATTCACGTAAAAATGGCTGAAGAGATTATTATGAAATTTCATATTTACATCAGATGTCTTCTAACTTAACGTTTTTAGCTATATAACGTTTTGATATTTTGACCCCAGAAGGGGATTTGGGGAGGCGCACGAATGAAAATGATCAAATAACTCCTAAACTATTAACTCTACGGCAAATTTTATAATGAGCAAAGTTGTAGGGGATGTGATTTCTGACAACTGTGTGGGTCACTACAACTACAAGGCTAGAAATGCAAAAGCTAACCACCCAAAAGAGGGCAGGGGGGGGCAAAAATGAAAAATCTTACCCTTATAGTCAACTTAACCAAATTTTGTTTATAGAATCTGTGGGTTACTAGAAGGCTAGAAATGCAAAAACCAATCACCCAAAAAGGGTGGGGGGGAGTCAAAAAATGAAAATTCTTACCCTTAGAGCCAACTTAAGCAAATTTTGTATACATAATCTGTGGGTCACTAGAAGACTAGAAATGAAAAAAACTGGGTTCGAGGGTTGGGTGCGGGGGGTGGAGGGAACGGGTTGGGGTCCGGGGGGTGCAGTGTTTAGGTGATGGTCCAGAAGCGTAATGGGGGAGGGGCTCAGGTGAGGGTCCAGAGGCGTAGTGGGGTGGTGAGAGGTGGGTTCCTGTGTGGATGGGTGTGTGGTGGGCCAGTTAGGATCCAGAGGCTTAGTGGGGTGGGTGGTGCGGGGGTGGCGTGTTGCAGGGTGGAGTGGGGGGTTCAGGTGATGGTCCAGAGGCGTAGTGGGGTGCTGCGGGGTTGTGGCGTGGGCGCGGTGGTTGGGCACGAGTGCATGGTGGGGGGTGGGGGTGCTGGGTGGGGTTCGGGGGGTATTGTGGGTCGGAGTGGGGTATGAGGGTGGGGTTCGTGGGTTGGGGGTCCAGAGGGCCGCCGAAGGCGGACCTTGCAGCTAGTATTAAATAGATTAGATCTCAAAAAATTTATAATAATTATTTTTAACAATCATTCAACTTATTTATCAAATAATAATGATCAAACATTTAATTATTAAATAAATAATTTAATAATTTTTCGACACTGTTCTGGGACATTCCAGAGTGTTTCGCAAGTCTTCTGGATGAATTCCAGTTCCAATTTGCTTATTTTGGCCTGTTCCAGTTTCTTTCTAGCCTTTACATTTACAGTTTGTTTTTTAAACAGTTTACAACACGATAAATTGCAGCTTGTGATGGTGTATTCCTATCAGCAAAACGCTCAGCATCCATTTTACTGGGAGTCCCATAACCCTTCTTCGACCATCACCATAAATTAAGACCATTCAACTCTGTCTTCAACAAAAAAATTCTCCATTTTTATTATTATGGTAATTCAATATAACTAACTATTGGATTGACACGAGAAATAAACTTTTTTAAACTCAAGAAGGTTAACTATTTCTATTAAGTAGAAAATAATCTCTTAAATCTGAGTATAACTAAGTATAATGAAGTTTTAACATAAACACTTATTTTCATTGTTGGGACCTTTAGATTTAATAAATATTTATTTAATAATTAATTATTTAACCATTATTATTTGATAATTAAGTTGAATAACTGTTTAAAATAATTATTAAGATTTTTTTTGAGATCTAATTGATTTAATATTTTATTTATTTGATGTCGTATTAAAAAATAGTTCTAATAAAAGTTGTTCAATTTTTTTACTAGATTTAGAATATCTACAGAAACATATAGCTTTCCATTTAAAAAACAAAACTTGACCTCGAAATACCCTTGAAAGCTTGTTCTAGGTTGACAAACAATATCGTAGTTTAGTTTCCCCTTCGATATAAACAAACTTTGATTTGAAACTTTTTTCATATAATGCTCTGTTTTTGAGTTATAAGACTGTCTCCAGATAAAAAATTCACCCTGTATATCATGAAAGATCTTTGCATTTGCGAAACAACTAGAATATCCCATATTCTCGCAAAGCTATAAACAATTTTTAAATAGAAATAAAAATTATCAAATATTACAAGAAAAACCTAAAGAAATAATATTCAATCAAAATTTTATACAGGGTGGGGCATAAAGATTTCCCACACAAAATTTAACTAGAAAAAAACTGAATATATTTTTGAAAAGAACATAAAATATATTTTTTTAATATGTTTTAAACATTAAGTATATCAGACAAAAAAAAGGGGGGGGGGGTCAAAAATAAAAACTCTAGCCCTTTCGACCAAACTCAACTAATTTTTTTATACATATAATGTGGACCCCCAGAATGCTAGAAATGCATATGCTAACCCTCCAAAATGGGGGGGGGGGTCATGTCCATCCTCGGCTCATTCGAACCCATGTGGAAATTTTGGAGCGGTCGGAGGTCATTCCGGCCATCATCCAAGACCAGATTGATATCCGAAAGCAGTATCTGTCTGGTGTCAAAATGATCAGATCATGCCGACATCAGATTCTATGTTCGTCCGAGACAATAATCGGTTATCCAATAGACACTGTTTTCCAGTGTCCTTCTGACACAATTTTCTGATGTCAATCTGATCCTTTTTCCAGTATCGTTCTGACACAATTTTCTGATCTCAATCTGATCCTGTTTGCAAGTATCGTTTGGACAACTAAATGATCAGATCATGCCGACATCAGATTCTATGTTCGTCCGAGACAATAATCGGTTACCCAATAGACACTATTTTCCAGTATCGTTATGACACAATTTTCTGATATCAAACTGATCCTGTTTTCAAGTCTCGTTACGTCACATTCTTATTATTTCAGACCAGCACTATTTCCCAGTATCGTTTTGGCACACTTATCTGTCGTCAAACCGATAAAATTTTTCTGTATCGTTCTGATGCAATTAAATTGATTGATTGTAGTTTAAACTACTTTATCATATATCAAAGTATAAAATTCATAAAAATCTAATATAATATATCTCTTGAATTGTATTTATAATTTTAATTTTAATGTTATTTTTAAATTTTATTTATATTTTTTTTTAATTTTATCCCCCGCCAAGGGTACAGCCAGCAGTGGTGGCAATGATACGCAATTCTACTTCCAGGAAACAAATATTACTGAAGATCATTAAATTAAATTAATTTAGGGCTTAAAATTTAATAAGAAGTAATTTCCAGACTTACTCCGGGCTTTGCAATGATCACTCTTATTGATTCCGGTCTGATTTCACATTTTGCAAGCGGGCCATTATCTCGAAGATTTTTCAAGAAACAGAATGAGGCCTGCCAAAACGAATGGTGGCACAATCTCTTATTCATTTCTAACTATTTTATGCCATCTCAGGTATAATTCCATTTTATATTATGATTAATTTCAATTAAGATAAGACAATAAGTGCAGACATATTAATTTATTATGACTAATCCTAGATAAAAATTCGACCATTTTACTTTGATTTCTCAAAATATCTCCAAAAAGGTTCAAATATTATGATCACAATAAATTTGCAAAATCAAGCTTTTAAGACCTTCAAAAATCGTTGTATAGTCTTCTTCTTCTTCTTCTTCTTCATCTTCTCTATAGGCTTTCGCCTGTTCTTCAAATAAGAAAAAAAAGAATAAAGACGTTAGTTTCTTGCTGCGACATCTTTCCATCTTTTTTCGGCCGCCCTCTGCTCCGTGTGCCACGTGACAAAGATTAAAAAAAAAAATAGCCAAATCGGTCCAGGCATTTGAGAGACCTGCTCTTACGAAGAAACAGAAATTCATTTTTATTATATAGATTATTGATGTTTACTATACAACGACCTTCAAAAATCGTTGTATAGTAAACATCAATAATCTATATAATAAAAATGAATTTCTGTTTCTTCGTAAGAGCAGATCTCTCAAATGCCTGGACCGATTTGGCTATTTTTTTTTTTAATGTTCGTAATAGTCCACTTCAGGTTAATTCGTAAAAAAAAATTGGAAAAGTTGCCCGGGAAAATGGAAAATTCAGGAAAAACTAAAAAAAATCAGGTTAGCCATCATAGCTTGTCAAACAATAAAAGAACTAAACTAGCAAAAAAAAGTGTTGGCGGCCCTGTTTGTAAGATTTTTGAGTGTCATTCATTCTCAATAGTTCTAACCACATTATCGTTGAAGAAGAATTTAATACTGCGACAAAGATTAAAAAAAAACTATCTATTTTTTAAAGTACATTTAAAACCAAAAATTAAAAAAAATCGTCATGATAACTAAATTTTTGAAAACGTTATGGTTATTTAAACAAAAAAGCTATTTTTTCAAAAATTCCTAACTTCTTTTGGGTTGGGTGAAAAAATTTGTAAAAAATTCTGAAAACCGTCTTTAATAGGGTAGAAAGAAATAAAAAAGTTTCAGCCAAGCTTTTGATTATATATATAGATGAAAAATATTTAATTTAATATAAAATATGTTATTTAAAAATCATTTTTCTTAAAAATACCCTTAGGAATCTCACCTCATCTTTTTTCTATTGTATTTAATACTCTCGGCCATTTCAAAAGAACTAAGCCTTTTGGCTTTTGTGTTCGGGTTCATTCATTCATTTCAATATTATTTATTTATTTCAAAGCTAATTATAAAGGATTATTGAAACTATACTAACTAAACTAACTGAAAGGAATTAATTAGCTTTTGGAATTTCTTAAAAATATATTTTAAAGATTAAAACCAAAATTCAATTAGCCCGTAGAATTCTTTAAAGAAAACAAAATCATTTGAAAACCCATTGTTATATTGTTTTGAAATCTAGGAAATTTCAGCCTATTGAAATTATTAAAAACCTATTTTGAGCCTAATTAAACATAAGTTTTCTATAATCTAATAATAAAAAGATAGGGCATGTTCTAAAAAAAAAGTTTAGCTACTTGAATCTAGCAGTGGCCAGCCAATCGGAAAGCATTATTTTATCACGTGGGTGACATGGGCATTGGTACAATACATCAGCTGATATCACAGAACAGTTGATATTTCGTTTCTCAATGTTCAACTCTTTACTGCAATGAACAAAGAGAATATGCCTTACAAATTCATCTGCGATTGATAATTTCTGCATTAATATTATTGTCAGACATTTTTGTTTGCATCTGAGCTGAAACTGAAAGATGATGATAATCCAGATGTTAGGCTCAAAGCATGGGCGCAAAAACCTAGCCGGCTAACTTCTATTTCTTTTATTTTTCAAAGTTTTTCTGTTGTTGGTTGAAATACGATAAATTATGTTCACTGTTGGTTGCTCTGTAAAAATGTTATCATTAAATATTTCTTTTTTTAAAACTATTAATATATAATTAATTATCAACCAAATAAATACATTTTATTTATTGATTTTTTCTAATAATGATTGTTATATTTTTAGTGTGTAGGTCATGGATGGTATTTGGGTGTTGACATGCAGCTATATATTTTCTCTCCAATTCTTCTGTTTGCTTTTTGGTGGAAACCTTTAGTAGGTTATATATTGAGTGGCAGTTTAATATGTATTCAGTTCATAATTATTTTTGCACTTACATATACCTACAACATAGGTGCTGGAATATTAGAGATGTATTTTACGTAAGTAGTTGATTTCTCATTAAATGAAAATGCTAATATTTAAAAGTTTGGGTTTTGAAATAATCACGGAGTAATTTTATTTTAGAGATAAGGCCGATATTTATTTTACAACTCTAGGGCGATTTGGACCTTATGTCATTGGAATGGCGGTCGGATACATAATCTTGGTTGCCCAGGAGAACAAATACCAATTGGAGAAGGTAAATAATCTATGTGCCGTCAATCAAAAGAGATTGAGAAACACTCTTCTAGAGGCTAGGCTAGGCGAAGTACTTCAAGATTTTGGCTAAAATCGAAGAAACAGAAGTACATGTTTATTTATAATAATTTTTCAATCAAATTCAAAATGATTTTCTCAGTTTTCAGCTTCTTTGCTGATTCCACTTTGTCTTCGGATATACTACTGGCAATAAATAGTAAGACTTTTTAATTTAAATTTCGCACAGAAACCCATTCTTCGAAATATATTTTTTTCTAGGTTGGTATGACTATCAGTGACATCTGTGCCAAATGTCACATCAAAATAATCATTGGTGTTTTAGTATACGCTTGTCTTTCTGAAGTACAAAAAGTGCATTCAGCGATTTTTACAATGAGTGAAATTATTCAACAAAGAAGTTCTATTAAATTGTGTGTGCGGAATCAAATTTCTGGTGCTGAAACGTTCAGAATATTGCAAAAAGGCCTTCGGATGATAATTGTATATCGCGAGCAAGTGTTTTTGATTGGTACAAACTGTTCAAAGAGGGTCGAGAACGCGTTGACGACGAACAAGTCAAAAATCAAGGTCCTGTTGACAGTTTTCTTCGATTATCGAGGTGTGGTGCACTCCGAATTCCTTCCGAGCTGTCAACAAGGAATACTATTTGAGTGTTATGCGTCGTTTGCGCGCAGCTATTCGTAAAAAGAGGCCGGAATTATGGGCCTACAACTCTTGGTTTTTGCACAACGATAATGCACCTTCGCATACTGCATTGATTATTCGTGAGTTTTTCGACAAAAATTCAATAAATATCGTTCCACAACCACCGTATTCGCCTGATTTAGCTCCTTGTGACTTCTGGCTGTTCAGCAAACTCAAACGACCGCTCCGGGGAAACCGTTTTGAGTCAATTGAAGTTATTAAACGCGAATCGCTACGCGCATTGAAGGCTATTCCAGAAATTGGCTTTAACAACTGTTTCGAGTATTGGAAAAAACGTTGGCGCAAGTGTATTGAGGCCGGGGGGATTACTTTGAGAGGGACGAAATAGATTTGGAAGAATAAATAAAGAATTTTAAAATTAAGAACAAAGTCTTACTATTTATTGCCCACAGTAGTAGATGTATGTAGTGTGTGAATAATTTATTTATATTTTTTTAGGTGAATACTGAATAGACTTAATATTTTAATTATTTATCTTCCTTATGAGGTTTAATAAGTCACAATTGTGAAAGTTAAATTTTCACTATTTAGGATAAAAGGAAATTGAAAGGAAACTAATTAAATTTTTCTTCTTTTTTCTCTTTATCTTGTTTGTTCTTTTAATTTAAATTTTTACAGATTGAGACAGTTTCAGCAACCATTCGTCGCCATCTTCATTCTATTTATGTAATTCAGTATTCTTTAGTATTTTCATTGCAGGAATCAGGTAAGGGGATTTGGTTGTCCAGCGCCAAAAAAATGAACATCCATTGAGAGCTCAATTAGAAGATAGAACAAATACCCATGTTTGATTTATGTAGCGCGTTATAGCTCGATTTCGCTCATTGTAGCCCTGCATAGCGTACCACGTTGTCGCTTCCAGTGGACCTTACACCCTACAAATAACATCTACTGCTAAAGAAGTTTCACTTCCCACGTGAGCTTTGAGCTTATGTGGATGAGGCTCACATAAATATTTTTTTTATTCAAAAAACTCTAAAAACAAATCATCCATCAAACCTTTAAATGAATTTATATTTGTTTTTCTCATTTGTCTAGATTCATTTGTTGGCCATTTGGGTGCTTGATCTTGCTCTGCTTCTAGGATTGGTCCTTGCCAATCATCCATTTTTTCAATTTGACGCTCCTGTTTCCCTCATAGGAACATGCTTTTTCAATGCATTCCATCGAAGCTCTTGGGCCCTTGCTCTCGGCTGGGTTGTTTACGCATGCGCCACAGGCCAAGGAGGTAAAAATGAGTTTTTCAATTAATAATAAGGGTAGGAAATTTGGAAGCCTTGTCTTTCAAGAAACAATAATTAAAATTTTTTAATTTCTTACACAATAGGAAAATATGTTATTTAAGTATAATAATTTTTAGTGATATTCCTATTCATAATTATGTACAATACGAGCTTTTCGTGCGTGCCTTAGGCACGCACTCGAAGCTCGGCCTTCCGAGCTGGTGCCCTGGCGAGCGGCGTCTCGATCCAAAAATTTTATTCCACTTAAAAAAACACACTCCAAATGTATACCTGTAAACTCCAGAAAATACATAGTCTCTTAAAAGTTACGCCTCATTTTCGTCCTGACACAGCTACAGAAATGAGGCTCTAGATATGAATCTGGAAGTATTTTTTTTTCTATATTCTACAGCATTGTGATATTTTTTGTGTGGAAATAGATTTATTTAAATAAGTGGGATCGTGTGAGGAGGAGAATTATATTATATCATTTTTTTAAAATTTGGGATCGATAATCGATATAAGGCTCCAAATATTTAAAAGAGATCAGGTGTTGTTTGTATGACAGGCTGCTCCCTCCAGTATTGCCATGAGAAACTCATATGGGCATGCGTGTCTTAAGTCGTTCAATTTTGTAGAAATCAAAAAATAAGAATAACAAAATTTATATTTTTAAAAAATTATAAAAAGTGGCAAATTATTAAAAAATAAACAAATAATATATAAAATATAAATCAAATAAGATGTGATTGATTTCTTTTTCTGTGCGCAAAGAAAAGCGAATTGAATATTTAATTTTTGAGTGGTGAAGGGGGGGGGAATAATTATCAATATATTTAATGTTTCTTAATTTAAAATCAATTTGAGTGTTTCATTTCAAAATTCGAGTCCAAATTACGATTATATTTCAAATTTGCCGCAAATATACCGACGGCGCACCCTGTCGGCAGCATTACGTCAGCGTTGCGGCAAATTAATCTAGGCAAATATATATAGTATACTCGTAAAAGGAAGTTTTTTTCTTTGCAATAATCTCATACACCCTTTGAATGATCTGAGCCAAATTTTTATAGTAATATTGAATTAAATGTCAGCTATATAAATTGCTATGGGGGGAGAGCTAAGAAATCTTATAGCTTAGAAACTATATAGTACCTACTATATAACTGCTTCGTGGTATCCTCTATCAATTAAAAAAACCGCATGGCGATTCGAGCAGTGGTTCCAAGAGAAAAATAGTTAGCAGCATTATTTTTGCCATACGCTCGTTACGAAGCCCCGGCCAGCCACTTACTATCTTTTGGTAAAAGTTCTCCAGTTGGCAGACCCCGTAATTTCTCTAATGATTCTGAAAAACAATAACATTATTTGAAAGATAATTCTAATATTATTTCAATTTTTAATAATATTCTTATATTACCTGCTATATGTTTAAATAATGCCGTTTTATTAAAAGACAATTTTCTTCCTCCTGTTGCGCGCCAGTGGTTAAGGGTGCGAACATATTATTTGTTTTATTTATAGCGGGCCGTATTATAGTCCCGAAAGGATTATAATGGCCTACTAATGGTAATCGTGAGCCTCGAGTTCGTGATTCTTGTCTTGCACGGCCGTTGCTAGTGGTTGTGTGTCCTGTTGATGAAAAATAGTTCGCTATCTCTTAGGCAAGGGTTGAATTAGAACACATTTTTCTTGTACATAGTTTTTATTTTGGTCAAAGGGGGTTGTACATCTTTTCACTTCTGGTTACTGTCCACTCTCACTGTCTCCTTGCTAACTGCTCTCCAAAAACTAACTGACTCTCTGACTGACTGACTGACTGTCATTCATGTCTCTGGGAATTTTACAAAAAGCTCTCGATTGGCGAATTCCCTAATGAGAAGGAGTATCTTTAAATCATTGAGCCCTCCCATTTCTTGAAGGGCGTGACTTTCTGGAAAAATTCCTTTAGAAGCATTTTTTTTGAAAGATCACCTTTTCACTGTCAACTCAGATATATGACTTATTTCCTATCACCATATAATTTTGACGAAGACCCCAGGGGTCTGCGAAAAAGAGCGGAAAGGGATAAGGGGAGGGGAGGTGCTAAAAGCAATTCGGGCCCGGATGCGTACGGAGAGGATCTCAATCGCCCTTCGTACATCTGGCTGCAGTGCAGTGACAATAAAAAAAAACGAATTCCTTTAAGATTTCAAACAACATTTCCTGTCCGCGACACTCCGTTTGGCCCATGACTCGTTGTCCACTATAGTCAACTTGCAATTTGAGATGAATCGAAGCTTTGTTCAAGTCAGTTCACTTTGATTTATACACCTCTTCTTGTGAAAGTTATCAATTTTACATTTATTAATGTAACCTAAAAAAATAATTATTGAATTCATAAAAAAATCTTTTAAAAAAGAATTTTCTCGTAATTTCTCGAAAACAAAAATAATCGAATAAACTTACAAGTTTCTCCTCTTCGATTATGACAATCTATTTATTGAACTTGTACTTTCACTGGACATAACAAACTTTACTGGAATATATCTTTGTCTCGTTTCCGTTTGAAATTCCGATACTTTTTTGTATGATAAGACGACATTTTTACACTATAACGAAATTTATATATCACTTACGAAAATTATTACTAGAGGCAGAAATTATATTTATAGAGATATTATAGTAAGGGATAGAACACACTCAGTACTCTTTGATGACTATAGTCAAAAAATAAAAATAAAATGCCGATCGTAAGCCCAGCCACTAATTTTTAGTTATTAATTTTAGGGACTTTATCCTCTTTATGTACATTCCACATTATAAATTTTTTTACATTAACCTTCATGGATTATATGAAACTAATATATTTATTACTAGCTGACGCCGGGCGGGGAGCGTCTCGTTTTATGATTAAAATTTGTATAGATCAGAGGTCGGAGAACTTTTTTCGCTATTACCCCAAAATATTTTTCCATAGGTCGCTATTACCCCTACATGAAAAGCAAAAAAAAAGCAAGGTAAATGTATCTTATCTTATTATATTAAACGAGCAATTCTTGTATATATATTTAGAATTGGTTTGTCGAAAAAGGGCTCTAACGATTTGGATGAAATTCACGGGTTAGGCGGGTTTTTGTGTTGACAATTCGATCTATCACGGTCTCATCTTCGGCTAAGTTGTTTTTGATGGGTTTTTTGTTAATTGAAATAATTATTCACAGGTGGTTGTCTCGATAAAAATTTATAATTACATTTCTTTCAATTTATTTTTAATAAAATTAATTGGTTTTTTTTATTTTAAATTTCACTAATAGATCATTATAAATGTTATTATATATTAAAATTTGCCAAATAAATGTATTTTTCTATAAAATAATTTAATAGAATATCAATTTTATTCTCTTAAAAAATCCGACAATTCAAAGGATCGTACCTCCTTCTTCAGGATTTAAAAGCGTCAAAATAACTTTTATTTATGTTTTTATATTTTTTTTAAACTTTTATTAATTTTAAGATTTTTAATTCCTGGAAAAGCTATCAAACTAACAATACTATAATAGTTTATAAAATAATTTTTTTTTTAAATGTCCTTTCATTTTTACTCTATTTGGGGTAATTTAGCCGGGTTCCCTGACCGCTCGTATAGATAATATCTGACCCGACTACGCGTTGCTGTAACTGACTATTGATTTGATCAAAAATTTAAATAAATTTAAAAAATAATAGTTTTTAAAATAAATTGAAAATGCAAATAATTATAGAATAGGTATTAAAACAGTAAATGAATTATATATTACTTGTCAAAATTGTTCCCTTAACAAAAAAAATATTGACAGTTGAAAGATTTCCAAAAAACTATTATCGGCCATCTTGTTTTTTGACTTTTACCCCCAGAGAGGCGCTGGCGTTATTTCCTCGAAAAATATTTTTTACATGCCACAGGTGTGATATCTATAAAAACATTATATATAAAAACACTCGTGTATTTGAATGGAATGTTGTGTGAAAATTTCAAAGAAATTGGTGAAGAACTTTCGGAGATACTTCAACGTATCACTTAAGCGTATCAGTACATTTTTATTTATATAGATTAAATTATCTTTTTCAGGCTTCATAAATACATTTTTATCGTGGAAGGGTTTTATCCCTTTTTCAAGGATCACTTATTCAATGTATTTATTACATTTTGATATAATACACGTTTTGGCTTTATCTGTGCGAAGTGTACCAGGTTACTCTAAGTATAGAACGGTAAGATAAATTAATTTGTTCTAATCAATCTGAATTATATCTAAATAACTATTTATTTTCAATTCAGGTTCCTGAAATTGTTAGCGATATAATGATATCGGCTTTTTTTGCGATGATCTTTTCATTACTTTTTGAATCACCAATAATATTTATTATGAATATAATTTTTCAAGGCAAAATAAAATCTAGTAAGATAAAAGGTATTTTTAAAAGGTATTTTTCATTAGAATATCTCTTCATTACTAATTCTCAATTCTTATTTGTTTTAGGTGAAATAAAATCTTTGTAAAACAATTTACCATTCGCTGAATTAATTCTGCATATTTATGATCATGCTCCGATCTCTCCAGTTTGACCACTTGCTCCAAAGCCGAAAATAGAGCCTCTATCGCCTCTCGAAACATCGTTCATTCTATGTCCGCGCCCTCTTCTCCAAATATCGTTACTTACCACATGTTTTAGAGTTACTCGTTGTTTTCACTATCTTAAACAGCTTTTATTGTACCGGAGGATTCAATAAGTCTGACGAGGTACCGTATCTCAGGAACTAATAATCGTAGAAGTTTGGGTAAAAAATCCTTCAGAGGAAATCGGCCAAGAAAAATTGCTGGAAATATTTTTTAAGCTCATACGTCCACCGCTAGGAGGCTAAATAGCTTCGATCGTATAAAAAATGCAATTTTCTCGAAAATTTTCCAATATAAGTTTAGAAATGAATACTCTCACGTTGATGCCACCATAATAGTCCATCTTTTTGATAAATGACTTTTTATTGTAGGACGTAAAATAAAGGCGGGAGGGGATGCTAAACTTTTATGGACTCTAGTGTCTATAACTTAGGTTTGACTTAACGGAAATTTGTTAACAAGGTCTGGTTCAAGAAAGGAAGGTTTGGCGAATAAAATAAAAAAACATCCATGCCATTCTAGTTCTTGCCGCCCTCGCTAAGGGGCGTGTTTTATAAAGTTAATCGTTTTATTAATTTTGCTCCGAAATCTTAAATAGACCCGTATAATTATTTTATTAGATTCAGAAAGTAGATCAAATTTGCAACAAAATATGTTCAAAGCGCATGTCGATATCTTCATTCGTTTAACAGTTATTGCTTAAAGAATATTTTATTAACGAATTTATTAAAGAAACAAAATAGGTAATTGAGTTTTCAATTTTTTTTTTAAGTTTTGTAGTCAAGCATGCCATGGACAAATAAAAAACAGTTTAAAACTTTGTTCTTATTTTCATCTAATAACAACAATAATGATATAACATAACAAACAATAAAATAACAATTACAACATTAACATCTATTTGTTAAAAATTGCCGTTTCCATAGAAACTGTCAACCAAGTCTCTCACGGCCTTCTAAGAAATTAGACATTTTTGAAATTTAATACCTACTCACAGGCGACACAGAAAAGCATTAGGAAAAAGCGTTATTATCATTATTGTTTAACATCCCCTCCCGCTTTTATTTTACGTCCTACAATAAAAAGTCATTTATCAATAAAAATAATTTTTAAGAAAAAAATAAAAACCGACTTCAAAAAATTAAATGCAACAAATAAAATTCACTAGAAGGCATAAAATAATTATTATCTTATTTAGTTACAACTAAACGACGAAATATTAACATGAAATTACTTTTTGAAGTCGGTGCCAAAGCAAACTATACCTATAAGCGAGCGTACCCGCCAAACGTACTAAGTAAGATCCGTCGAGTGCGATTCATAAAAGGTATATGTTTGGCACCAACTTCAAAAAGTAATTTCATGTTAATATTTCGTCGTTTAGTTGTAACTTAAATAAGATAATAATTATTTTATACCTTTTAGTGTATTTTATTTGTTGCATTCAATTTTTGAAGTCGGTTTTTATTTTTTTCTTAAAAATTATTTTTATTTTTCTCTTTTTAGTGATGTTATTAATAGTGATCATATCATCAGAACTTGACCAAATTAATATGACACCAGCCCTAAGACACCCCCTTTCGGATAAAAAAAGAACCATCGAAATCGGTTCATAAACAAAGAGGTTAGGTCTAAACAAACCTAATAAAAAAGGTCTAATACCTATGAAAAAAGCGAAAAAAATGGGATCAATCGGAAGCTAGACTGGACCCAATGCAAAAAAATTTTTCAAAATCGGTTGACAATTGGCGGAGATATGAGGTAACATAGGCACAAAAAAAAAAAAAAAAAAAATTCAGTCGAATAGAGAACCTCCTCCTTTTTTGAAGTCGGTTAAAAAGATGGACTATTATGGTGGCATTAACTTGAGAGTATTCATTTCTAAACTTATATTGGAAAATTTTCGAGAAAAATTGCATTTTTTATACGATCGAAGCTATTTAGCCACCTAGAGGTGGACGTATGAACTTAAAAAATATTTCCAGCAATTTTTCTTGGTCGATTTTCTCTGAAGGATTTTTTTCCCAAACTTCTACGATTGTTAGTTCCTGAGATACGGTGGTACTTCGTCACCCTTATTGAATCACCCGGTATAATTTTTTATTGGAGTGTTAATCAATAGTTTTCTTTATTTTCCTGAACTTATTTGACGAATTTGGTTAATAATTAAATAATAATTTTTCTTTTTTGAAACAATTTTTCCCATTTTAGATTTGATTTTAATAGCGAAAACTTAGAGCCGCTTCAATATGTTATGTGTCCAAAAATATTTTTTTCTTAAAAATTATTTTTATTGATAAATGACTTTTTATTGTAGGACGTAAAATAAAAGCGGGAGGGGATGTTAAACAATAATGATAATAACGCTTTTTCCTAATGCTTTTCTGTGTCGCCTGTGAGTAGGTATTAAATTTCAAAAATGTCTAATTTCTTAGAAGGCCGTGAGAGACTTGGTTGACAGTTTCTATGGAAACGGCAATTTTTAACAAATAGATGTTAATGTTGTAATTGTTATTTTATTGTTTGTTATGTTATATCATTATTGTTGTTATTAGATGAAAATAAGAACAAAGTTTTAAACTGTTTTTTATTTGTCCATGGCCTGCTTGACTACAAAACTTAAAAAAAAAATTGAAAACTCAATTACCTATTTTGTTTCTTTAATAAATTCGTTAATAAAATATTCTTTAAGCACATAACTGTTAAACGAATGAAGATATCGACATGCGCTTTGAACATATTTTGTTGCAAATTTGATCTACTTTCTGAATCTAATAAAATAATTATACGGGTCTATTTCAAGATTTCGGAGCAAAATTAATAAAACGATTAACTTTATAAAACACGCCCCTTAGCGAGGGCGGCAAGAACTAGAATGGCATGGATGTTTTTTTATTTTATTCGCCAAACCTTCCTTTCTTGAACCAGACCTTGTTAACAAATTTCCGTTAAGTCAAACCTAAGTTATAGACACTAGAGTCCATAAAGTTTAGCATCCCCTCCCGCCTTGTTCACGTCCTACAATAAAAAGTCATTTATCAAAAAGATGGACTATTATGGTGGCATCAACGTGAGAGTATTCATTTCTAAACTTATATTGGAAAATTTTCGAGAAAATTGCATTTTTTATACGATCGAAGCTATTTAGCCACCTAGAGGTGGACGTATGAACTTAAAAAATATTTCCAGCAATTTTTCTTGGTCGATTTCCTCTGAAGGATTTTTTTCCCAAACTTCTACGATTATTAGTTCCTGAGATACGGTACTTCGTCACCCTTATTGAATCACCCGGTATTATTTTTTATTGGAGTGTTAATCTATAGTTTTCTTTATTTTCCTGAACTTATTTGACGAATTTGGTTAATAATTAAATAATAATTTTTCTTTTTTGAAACAATTTTTCCCATTTTAGATTTGATTTTAAGAGCGAAAATTTAGAGCCGCTTCAATATGTTACGTGTCCAAAATTTTAAATTCAATCTGTTGTCTCAAGCTCAATCGAATATGGAACAAGGCTCAATATCTTTGTTAGGATGTTTGTGATGAGATTTTAAAAAAGTTTTGTCATACCTTTTGAAAATCTAGCAAAAAGAATAATATAACATAGTAAAAACTTTTTCAAGACTCGGTACGCTCACCAGTTAGAGCCTCTGCATATTAGTGAAGGCTTATATAGTTTGTTTGGCACCGACTTCAAAAAGAAATTTCATGTTAATATTTCGTCGTTTAGATGTAACTAAATTAGATAATTATTTTATACTTTTTAGTACATTTTATTTGATTTTTAAGTTATTATTATTTTATTTGTTCTATTTAATTTTTTTGAAGTCGGTTTTATAATATTTAGAAACTTTCAAATGGATAAAAAATTATTTCATAATTTATAGCAGAATACTTAAGCTTATGGACCAGTATTCTGGAAAAAAATTTCAATCCATGTAGAGGTTTCCATTACGAAGTTACAGAGGCGTCAAAATGGCCTAAGTTGTTTCCTGTAAAGGGTAGTCTGGCAGTGCACACATCCCCGCTCGAATCGAACTTGGCTGGGGCACTGCCAGGCACCCAGATCCCTTTGACAGGGGAGTAAAATTCTAAAATGGAGACTTGATACAAGCGATGAGTTTCAAATTCTAATCGCGAGATGGAAGCAGTGTAGTGATTTGGGAAAAATTCAAAGAATACTAAATTAAAAACCAGAAAATAAATACTTTTAAAGTAATTAAAAAAATTCACATATTCTCGTAATTGAAAATAAATGTTTAACTGAATTCAAATTTAAGTAGCTCATAACTACTTAATTTTCATAATTATTTTAGAAATTGCTCGTTGGTTTTGAGAACTGAAAAAAGAGACGAGAGGGAAAAGTATTATTTATTTATTTTTCATTGACCCTTTGAACTCTGAAGTAGGAAGGGAGATCTTCCTAAACATCGGTTGAAAAGCTTTTAAAAGTAAACGTTCCAATAAATAGGCTTTTATTGGAAAAATTATCTTTTTATTTATTCTTCGACTGCTTTCCATTAAATCCTCAACTAAAAATCTACCAGTCCGTATTCAAAGAAAACCCTCTAATAGTTATAAATTAATTTTTCCTTTTAATTGTTCTATTTATTTTCAAGGATATTTATTAGATAATAATTAATAGAAAATTTATTTATTTAAACGTTATTATCTTTCTCTAAAAAACTGTCATTTCGGAAGATCTTCTCTCCTTCTTCAGTGTTAAAAGGGCTCAACGAAGGAACCATCTAGATCTTTTGCCCCCTTTAACATCTTATTTAGTTACAACTAAATGACAAAATATTAACATGAAATCCCTTTTTGAAGTCGCTGCCAAACAAACTATATAAGCGAGCGTACTAAGTATGATCCTTCGAGTGCGATTCATAAAATGTATATGTTTGGCACCGACTTCAAAAAGTGATTTCATGTTTATATTTCGTCGTTTAGTTGTAACTAAATTAGATAATTATTTTATACCTTTTCGTGTATTTTATTTGATTTTTAAGTTATTATTAATTTATTTGTTGCATTTAAGTTTTTTCAAGTCGGTTTTATTTATTTTTTTATAAAAAATATTTTTATTTTTCCCTTTTTAGTGATGTTATTAATAGTGACTTAATATAATACCTTGCATGCATCTCGTAAGAGAAAGCGTCCGGCGAATGAATCAGAAAATGATATAAATTTATTAAACCAATTATTTTACATTAATTAATGTATACATTGTATTTTTTGCTTCGATTCCGGAGATAACTTCTCCACCATCGAGTGTCCTTATTCATCTTTAGTCCTTGTTTTTAATAAGAGGAAAAATCTAATTAGATAAAAAAACCTCTTTTCCGATAATTATTTCAATTCCATTATTCTCCAATCAAGTCGATTGGTAATTCAATCCCTATCCTTCCATCCCTATCACCCCATTCAATTCCTCTACAGAAAATGATAATAAAATTCAATTAATAAATATAGAAATTTTCTTGAAACGTTTGCGGGTTTTAAATGAATGTTTTAAAAAAAATTTTATAAAATATTTTATTTATTATAATTTCGATTATTTAAAAATTTATACAGAGGTCTTTGTCGAAAACGTGCTCCTTCATGGAAAAATATCAAAAAAAGTTTACGGGATTTGCCGAAATGGGAAAAATAAGCGAATTTTCAAAGACCGCTTGAGTCCGTGTACTTTGTATGAAATTTTATAAACTTTTATTTTGAATAGGAAGGCTATTTACGAAAAGTTGATAGTTTTCGAGTTGTAAGCAAAAAACCACCAGAAAATGGAAAAGTTCAACTTTTTTGCATTTTCTACAAAGTTTCTTCATAAAATTTTGGTTGGAGATCTCAGGTTTGAATTCAGCACCCCAAAATATATATATATATATATACAAAAAAAATAAGAACTACCCCAAGACTTTCCCTATAGGGGCCCATTTGAGCACAATTTGGCTGGCCATTGTGTATCTTGACAACAAGCAAAGCTCATAACTAATCGCTAAACGAGGTGCTTGAGTTTTTTGCCATAAAAGAATTTAGTCTTTTTGATTTTAAGTCGATTCTTCCACATTTTCAGTAGAGGTTGCCATTAATAGTCAAAACATCAAAAATGGAATGCAATACGGTTATTCATCTAGTATTAGATAAGAATCGATCGTTATTTTTGATTTTAAGTCGATTCCTCCATGCCTTCAAAATGGTTACTAATAATAACCGAAACGTCAAAATTCCAATGTATCTGAATTCAAAGCCTAAATAATATTAATATACATATTACTTTTAATTCAAGGCAGTACGTAAAGATTAGTCTACGATTGCTGTCCGCCTGTATTTATGCAACCAAAATAGGCCTCTGAATTGTACTAGCCTACCCTACAGGCGTCCTTGTTAAATGAATATTTTTCATGTTTAAAATTTGACGGCATCTCCTCCCATGAGAGCTTATTTCCTATTTTTCGCAACCATAAGTTTCAGAGCTAAGAAATTCGAAATTTAACACCGGAAGTTGATATTTAAATGAAATATTTTTTTTTTTGTGGTTTCATCAAAAACAGTTCTAACGATTTTTTTTTTAATTGGTGAATTTATCAAGGGACATAAGTTATTAGTCGTGTATAAATTTTAAATCTTTTGAAATAACGAAAGAGGGCACAAATTATGAGTGTCAGAAAATCTAATTATATATTATTATTATATTAAACAAGCAATTTTTGTATATATATGGTATATATATACGAACCCCGTTCTATCTCAAATGGCACACCAATATTTTTTCTTTTTAAATAAAATTATGCTAATTCACGGTAAATTTAAATTAAATATTTATTTTTATTATTATTTGGAACAACATTTTAAACAATTTAAAACATTTTATTGTATTTTTTAATCTTTAAAAACATATTTTTATATAAAAAATAGTTCTTTGCTTTTAACGATTTTTTTTTTTTAAGTATCTTTGAATATGTGAAATAATCAAGTAGGCTTTGCCTTTTTCTAACAAAAGAAAGTTTGTTTTGTTTATTATTAGTAAAAATGACTCGTGGAAAGGTTGTTGATGAAAAAATTTGCTCAATTATTATCAATTTATTTAAAAAGGGAAAATCAAACTCGTAAATTGGGGATCTAGTTAATTTATCAAAGATTACTGTCAGAAATATTATTCGAGTTTATAAAACAACGGCTATAATAGCTACAAAACCTCGATATGCGTCGAAATCCAAAATATCAGATGCTGATAGTCGGGCATTGAAGAAGATTATTAGAAAAAACAGGCATTCGAACTATGGTGAATTATCTGTTCTTTGGAGCGATGCTGTGGGGCGAAGTGTTTCAAGATCCACGTGCCATAGAGAAGCCCTTAAGTTAGGTTTTAAGACTTACAAGGTAATTTTATTGCAACTAATTCCAATTTTTTTTTTGTAATTTTACTAATTTTTTTAGGCGAAAGAAAAGCCACTCTTGACATTAAAACAAAAGAAAAACCGGCTTAAATGGGCTAAAAGTCACATTAATTGGACGAGTGATGAATGTAATAGTGTCCATTGGAGTGATGAGTCTCGTTTTGAAGTTTGTGTTGGGGACAATCGAAGCAGAGTTATTCGTCAGAAAAATGAAGCTTTCAATTCAGATTGTTTAAAAAATAAAGTATAATTTCTTGCTTCAGTTATGATATGGGGTTCAATGTCTGCTAGAGGTGTTGGAAAACATCACTTCATTGATGGAATTGTAAACACCAATAAATATTTAGTGATTTAAAAAATATCGTTACTTCCAACGATGTCAGATGCATTGCAGAATAATAATAATTTTGTGTTCCAACAAGATCGGGCGGCCTGCCATACATCAAGAAAATATTTAAAATGGCTTTCTGATCATAATGTTCCACTTTTGGAGTGGGTGGCAAACAGTCCCGACTTGTCACCAATAGAAACTCTTTGGCACACAATGAAAAAGCTATTACGAATACAACCAGCTAGAAACGTAGTCGAATTAAGACACAAACTTCAAAATATTTGGGATACTTTCACTCAAGATGAGTGTCAAAACTTAATAAGTACGTTGCCCAAAAGAATTCAAGCCGTAATTAAAAATAAAGCCGACGTCACACAGTGGTAAAGGTTTTAAGTTAAATGTTACAATAAAATGTTTTAAATTGTTTAAAATGTTGTTCCATATGATAATAAAAATAAATATTTAAATTAAATTTTTCGTGAATTAGCATAATTTTATTTAAAAAGAAAAAATATTGGTGGGCCAATTGAGATGGGACAGGGCTTTTATATAGAATCGGTTTCTCGAAAACGGCTCTAACGATTTGGATGAAATTTATGGGTTGGGAGGTTTTTGGGTTGATAATTCGATCTGTCACGGTCTCATCTTCGGTTAAGTTGATTTTGATGGTTTTTTGTTAATTTAAATAATTATTCACATGTGGCTGTTTGAATAGAATCTATAATTATATTTTTTTCAATTTTCTTTTAATAAAATTATTATTATTTTTTTTATTTTAAATTCCACTAATACATCATTACAAATATTATTTTATATTAGAATTTGCCAATTTAATTATATAAAGGTATTTTTCTGTAAAATAATTTATTAGAATATAAATTTCATTCTCTTAAAAAATTCGACAATTGGAAGGATCCTTCTTCAGAATTTTAAATGCTCAATGAAAGAACCTCCGTGTATATTAATATTATTTTTAATTTCAATTACATTCAAAACTTTGTGGTCAGTGATAGGTCTTGATGATGCCCATAGCGGGTGTAAACGTTGGTAAAATTATAAATTAAGTTTTATTTCAATTTTATTTTGGCTTCGATTAAAAATCGTCCTTTTTACCTGAATTTAAAATTAAAAATAATATTAATATATTGATTTTAACTGAATCAAAAAATTACCGACCTCGATTTTCCAGGTACAAAATATTTTAATCGTTAATATCTCTTCAATGATAAGTCGTAGAGCTCTAGGATTTAAAACTTAAGTTATCTAGAGGTTAGAAGAAGTACTCCAAGATTTTGGCTAAAATCGAACACCCCGAAGTTGATGTTTAGGTACTTGAAGTTTTGTAGTATTTTTCAATTTCGTTTTTTTTCCGATTTTCTCAAAACAGCTTTGGGGAAATACAAATTAAAATAATTTGAAAGAAGAAAATTGGTATTATGACTGTAAATAAGGGAAAAACTAATATGCAAGTCGGGTTGGTTTTATTTCAATTACACCAACTTATGAATGATCTTTATCCAACTCAAAATATTCTTGAATGTTTAAAATATTTATGTATTTTTTTTTATTCTTTTACTCAATCTTCATATATAAGGAACAATTTTTTTATAAAAGAAACTGAAGAAGGGCTCAATTACGCCCGAAACATGTATTTGAAATGGAATATTTTTGATTTTTACTAGACTCCGCGAAGACGTTTTTAACTTTATTTTATATAAAATAGCACATTGGTTTTATTTTTAACCAACCATTTTATCAACAATTTATGTATTTTTATGATTAATGAAAAAATAAGTTCCGCTTTGAAAAACTATTTTTTATCTAAAAAAAAAAGAAAAAATTGTAAACGTTTGCATTTCGGCATCTTATCCCAATCTTGGGGTAAGATGCCTTATGAAGAATCAATACAAAGTGTTATTAATTCCAGTTTATTAAAATGTAATAACATTATTTTTATTTAATGTTCTTTTTTTTTAATTAATATTTTCCCTTTTGAAAGCTTTTTGGAGGTCATTTTCGTTCCATGATCCTCGATAAGACTCGAAGCTTGTGTTGTTTGCCATAAAATAATTTAGTCTTTTTGTTTTTAAGTCGAGTCTTCTACGTTTTCAGTAGAGGTTTCCATTAATAGTCAAAACATCAAAAATTGATGGCAATAAGGTTATTCCTCTAGTACTAGATAAGAATCGATCGTTATTTTTTATTTTAAGCCGATTCCTCCATGTCTTCAACAATAGTTACCAATAAAAACCGAAGCGTTAAAAATCTAATGTAGAATGGTTATTCCTCGACTGTTAAATGAGAATCAATCGCTATTTTTGAATTTAGCTCGATTCCTCCATGTCTTCAACAATGATAACGGATAAGAAAACAACGCAGTTGCTATGGTTACTTATAAAATTTCCTCGCAAATTTTTAGCATTTCACAGAGAGAAGCCTATCCACTCTTACTTAAGCAAGGTTAAATGACCTATATTAAAACGATCAAAAGAATAAATTTTAAAGAATTTAAAATAAAAAATTTAAAAAAGTACAATCTTACTCTAGAGTAAAGTACTTTAAAATATAAGTTTACTAAAAACTTTATTTAACCTTTTTTGTGGTTCCCAAGGTACTTAATTAGGATATTAAATTTCATCAAAATTGGTTAAGTCATTTTCAAGATATTTAGAAAAAACTAAAAAGTACCGAAATAAAGTACTAATGTTTGTGGGCCGATATGTACCAAAAACTAATCAGCGCTTCATTTTGTTAAACTAATGGTAGGTTTTCAATTTCATTTCAATCGGTGCAACGGTGTGGAAAAAATCGTGGGCCAAAAAAACGATAACATACATACATACATACATACATCCATACATCCATCCGCACGCACTAAATGAAATAAACTGCAACGGATCGTTGCTAAACTTTATCCAAATTCATTTGAAATATTAATATGTTTGTTCCTTTATTATTAATCAGATATCACTTGCAATTTGTAGTTCATATTGAAATTAATTCAAAAATAATTCTCATTTAAGAGTCGAGGAATAACCATTCTACATTGGATTTTTGACGTTTCGGTTTTTATTGGTAACCATTGCTGAAGACATAGAGGAATCGACTTAAAATCAAAAATAGCCTTCGATTCTCATCTAATACTTGAGAAATAACAATTCTACATTAGGTTTTTGACGTTTCGATTATTATTGGTAACCATTGCTGAAGACATGGAGGAAACGACTTAAAATCAAAAATAACGATCGATTCTTATCTAATACTAGAGGAATAACCTTATTGCATTCCATTTTTGATGTTTTGCCTATTAATGGAAACCTCTACTGAAAATGTAGAAGAATCGACTTAAAATCAAAAAGACTAAATTCTTTTATGACTAAACTAACTCAATCTTACTCTAGAAGTAAAGATACTTTAAAATATAATTTTACTAAAAACTTTATTTAACCTTTTTGTGTTCCCAAGGTACTTAATTAGGATATTAAATTTCATCAAAATTGGTTAAGTCATTTTCAAGATATTTAGAAAAAACTAAAAAATACTGAAATAAAGTACTAATGTTTGTGGGCCGATATGTACCAAAAACTAATCAGCGCTTAATTTTGTTAAAATAATTGTAGGTTTTCAATTTCAATTCAATCGGTGCAACGGTGTGGAAAAAATCGTGGACCAAAAAAACGATAACACATCCATCCATCCATCCGCACGCACTTTCAAAAAAAATGGCACTTTTTGGCCTCTCGACGAGATTCCAGGTAATTTTTGGCAAAACCGTCACGTGCTAAAATTCAATCTCATTGAATACTTCAATTTGTGACCTTAATTGAGTCCATGGGTTCCGTAGTCTTTACCTGAGGACCCTTTGAAGTCGCGCTTGCCGACAATACTTTACCCATGCTTTGCATTGGACAAAGTAAAAATCTCATACTAACTTATTTTTGAATCTCTTATAATTATATACCAATCTAGTAGTCACTGTCCATAAAAATCGCTGAAAAAGAGAGAGATATCCACTCTGGTTCTGAGTTCAAGTCCACTCTCTTTTGGAGTTTATGGATTTATAGAATCGTGATTAATTTTCCGGGTTCATGTTGGATGTTGACAGTTGTTTGTTTTGTTAGTGGTTGGGTGCGTGGTGAGGGGCTCCTCTGGAGAGAGGCATGTGCTTGCGAAGAGGAAGGTCGTTGGCGCAAAGGAAGGCAGTCCGTCTTCAGCGCTGGTCCCGAGAGGACCGAGATCGAACCCCGGCCGGCACCAGGCCGTGTGAGCATGGCGCGCCCCTGCCTCGTGAGTACCATCAAAAGATGATTTCCTATTCTTTTAAGCAGCCGATACCGCCTACTGCTTGCTTCATCATCCAAAGATCAACAAAAATAATTGATGATAAGAACAATTATTTATCATCCAAGATAAGATTAGGAGCGTTTGGAATGACAAATAATCTTGATTTGACATTTAAGTATATCTAGCAGAAACAATTAATTAAATTGAATCGAGATATTTGTTTGTCTTTAAATTAATTTAAATTGTATCACGACAATAGTAGCAAAAAGTTAATGCTAGACCAGGGGTGTCCAATCTTTTGGCTCACACGGGCCGCTTTTGAAGTAAAAACAAATGCCACGGGCCGCAAATAAAATATACTAATTCAATTGATATTTTTTAATCAAAAAAGATAGTTAATAATGTAGAATAATGTAATCCACGATGACAAATAAGCAAAAAGGTCTTAAAAATATTTAAGTATATCTAATTAAAAATAGAGTCAAAATATGACAAAATTGTGATTATTTTTTCGAAAATCTTGATATATTTTTTAAAATAAATAAAAAATAAATAAATCTCTGGATCGACAACCCTTCATGCGGTCTTGGCCTACTGAAATTTCGAAAAATTTTCAAAAATTTCAAAATTTGAAAACAAAAATATGTTCAAATTCAGTATTTTTTTCTCTACAAAAAACCTATAAGAACTTTAACTATAAAATAATTAGGGAGCAAATAAATGCCATTCAAAAATTAACATTGTAATCGCTATGCTGCGTCGGCCAAGTCACCACCCTGTATAGTACAGACAATAAGGTTTCATAATTCATAAGTCCAAAACTTTTGGCTGTCTATGTACCACTACTAGCCAATCCCGTGCTCGTTTGACAAATCTGGCAACACTGCCCGAGCTTGTATATATTTTATCATATAAAATACATTATAAAGGGAGATTTACAAAACAAAAAGTTCTTGATAAGCGATTGAAAGCTGTTGCGAGAATGGCTGAAGCGAAAAAATGTCAAAAAAGTACTAAATTTAACCTACTTTTTAGGTTAAATATATGCGTTGTTGCCGGCTTGTTTTTAGTATAAATTTTATTTATTTATTATTATCAGGGGCGGATTCAGGGGGGGGGCGGAGGGGGCGACCGCTCCCCCCCCTACAGGCCCGTGCCTGGCGGGCGCGTAACATAACGAGCTCACCGCATGAGGCCAAAAAAAACGGCGGCCAAATCGACGAGGGAATTTTATAACACTTTTTTTTTATTTTAATGAACTTAAAATATGAGATATGAAATTTGCAAAAAAATTTTTGTAAAAAAATAAACATTTTAAAATTGAAAATAAAGTTCTATATGTGTGGGGGGGGGCGTCTCTCCACCCCTCCCCCCGCTTGGTTTTACAATCCGATTTGCGACACACTTTCGAGATAGAAAGTAGATCTTATATGCATCGGCCACCTTATATATTATACATTCTCCCCCCCCCCCCCATAAAAAATTCCTGGATCCGCCCTGTGATTATTATCTCATAAACTGTGTTGTAGCTATGAATTAACATTTTCTTAAAAAGGTATTGGATTACTGTTTAATGTTGGTTTAGTTTTTTATAACTTAACAGGTAAGAAGAGTTTCATAAAATGATAATTAGAAATATGTACTTCGACAAACTTTTGGGTATTCCGTAAAGTGCAATGTATAAGAGTCTGAAAAACTCGATCTTAATTTAATATCTCCGGAACTATATTGTTCATAGAAATTTCGTTTTGCTACCAATCGATGCAGAATTATTTAAATAATATTCTCTCTAAATTTCAAAAAAATCCTAAGAAAACCCCCATGGTGATACAATTACCTTTAGATAGAAATGAAAAGAGTTAAATAGATAAATAAAAGATTCATTCGGAGTTTTTGGACATTTTTTTTTAATGTTAATAATATCAAATTTTCGTACAACGTTTCGTTCTTTTTCAGGACTTTTTCAAGTACTCAATTAGTTAAAACATTAATCGTTGATTAAATAGTGAAACCATTGAGGCAATAAATAGTGTATTCATAATAATTTACATCCTATAATAAGTTAACATAAGATGGCGTGTTCTGATGTGGCCATCCACTTGACTTTACCATACAACCTGGCCCCTCACTTATATTAAATATTTAATAAAATTATTTATAATAGAATAGGGAGGGAGAGGGAGGGGGTTAGTAGTTTTTGCATTTTTATACTCCTAGGGGCACGCTGATTATGTATACAAAATTTGGTTGAGTTAGGTAAATGGCCAAGATTTTCATTTTTTGACCCCCACTCCCCATTTTGGACGGTTAGTTTTTGCATTGTTAGACTTTTGGGGACCCACTGATTATGTATACAAAATTTAGTTGAGTTAGGTAAATGGCCAAGATTTTCATTTTTTGACTCCCCCCCCCATTTTGGACGGTTAGTTTTTGCATTGTTAGACTTTTGGGGACCCACTGATTATGTATACAAAATTTGGTTGAGTTAGGTAAATGGCCAAGATTTTCATTTTTTGACCCCCCCCCCATTTTGGACGGTTAGTTTTTGCATTGTTAGAGTTTTGGGGATCCAGTGATTATGTATACAAAATTTGGTTGAGCTAGGTAAATGGCCAAGATTTTCATTTTTTGACCCCCCCACCCCCATTTTAGACGGTTAGTTTTTGCATTGTTAGACTTTTGGGTACCCACTGATTATGTATACAAAATTTGGTTGAGTTAGGTAAATGGCCAAGATTTTCATTTTTTGACCCCCCCCCCATTTTGGACGGTTAGTTTTTGCATTGTTAGACTTTTGGGGACCCACTGATTATGTATACAAAATTTGGTTGAGTTAGGTAAATGGCCAAGATTTTCATTTTTTGACCCCCCCTTCCATTTTGGACGGTTAGTTTTTGCATTGTTAGACTTTTGGGGACCCACTGATTATGTATACAAAATTTGGTTGAGTTAGGTAAATGGCCAAGATTTTCATTTTTTGACCCCCCCACCCCCATTTTGGACGGTTAGTTTTTGCATTGTTAGACTTTTGGGTACCCACTGATTATGTATACAAAATTTGGTTGAGTTAGGTAAATGGCCAAGATTTTCATTTTTTGACCCCCCCCCCATTTTGGACGGTTAGTTTTTGCATTGTTAGACTTTTGGGGACCCACTGATTATGTATACAAAATTTGGTTGAGTTAGGTAAATGGCCAAGATTTTCATTTTTTGACCCCCCCCCCATTTTGGACGGTTAGTTTTTGCATTGTTAGACTTTTGGGTACCCACTGATTATGTATACAAAATTTGGTTGAGTTAGGTAAATGGCCAAGATTTTCATTTTTTGACCCCCCCCCCATTTTGGACGGTTAGTTTTTGCATTGTTAGACTTTTGGGGACCCACTGATTATGTATACAAAATTTGGTTGAGTTAGGTAAATGGCCAAGATTTTCATTTTTTGACCCCCCCCCCCCATTTTGGACGGTTAGTTTTTGCATTGTTAGACTTTTGGGGACCCACTGATTATGTATACAAAATTTGGTTGAGTTAGGTAAATGGCCAAGATTTTCATTTTTTGACCCCCCCCCCCATTTTGGACGGTTAGTTTTTGCATTGTTAGACTTTTGGGGACCCACTGATTATGTATACAAAATTTGGTTGAGTTAGGTAAATGGCCAAGATTTTCATTTTTTGACCCCCCCCCCATTTTGGACGGTTAGTTTTTGCATTGTTAGACTTTTGGGGACCCACTGATTATGTATACAAAATTTGGTTGAGTTAGGTAAATGGCCAAGATTTTCATTTTTTGACCCCCCACCCCCATTTTGGACGGTTAGTTTTTGCATTGTTAGACTTTTGGGTACCCACTGATTATGTATACAAAATTTGGTTGAGTTAGGTAAATGGCCAAGATTTTCATTTTTTGACCCCCCCCCCCATTTTGGACGGTTAGTTTTTGCATTGTTAGACTTTTGGGGACCCACTGATTATGTATACAAAATTTGGTTGAGTTAGGTAAATGGCCAAGATTTTCATTTTTTGACCCCCCCCCCATTTTGGACGGTTAGTTTTTGCATTGTTAGACTTTTGGGGACCCACTGATTATGTATACAAAATTTGGTTGAGTTAGGTAAATGGCCAAGATTTTCATTTTTTGACCCCCCCCCCCCCATTTTGGACGGTTAGTTTTTGCATTGTTAGACTTTTGGGGACCCACTGATTATGTATACAAAATTTGGTTGAGTTAGGTAAATGGCCAAGATTTTCATTTTTTGACCCCCCCACCCCCATTTTGGGCGGTTAGTTTTTGCATTGTTAGACTTTTGGGGACCCACTGATTATGTATACAAAATTTGGTTGAGTTAGGTAAATGGCCAAGATTTTCATTTTTTGACCCCCCCCCCATTTTGGACGGTTAGTTTTTGCATTGTTAGACTTTTGGGGACCCACTGATTATGTATACAAAATTTGGTTGAGTTAGGTAAATGGCCAAGATTTTCATTTTTTGACCCCCCCCCCCATTTTGGACGGTTAGTTTTTGCATTGTTAGACTTTTGGGGACCCACTGATTATGTATACAAAATTTGGTTGAGTTAGGTAAATGGCCAAGATTTTCATTTTTTGACCCCCCCACCCCCCATTTTGGACGGTTAGTTTTTGCATTGTTAGACTTTTGGGGACCCACTGATTATGTATACAAAATTTGGTTGAGTTAGGTAAATGGCCAAGATTTTCATTTTTTGACCCCCCCCCCCCCATTTTGGACGGTTAGTTTTTGCATTGTTAGACTTTTGGGGACCCACTGATTATGTATACAAAATTTGGTTGAGTTAGGTAAATGGCCAAGATTTTCATTTTTTGACCCCCCCCCCATTTTGGACGGTTAGTTTTTGCATTGTTAGACTTTTGGGGACCCACTGATTATGTATACAAAATTTGGTTGAGTTAGGTAAATGGCCAAGATTTTCATTTTTTGACCCCCCCCCCATTTTGGACGGTTAGTTTTTGCATTGTTAGACTTTTGGGGACCCACTGATTATGTATACAAAATTTGGTTGAGTTAGGTAAATGGCCAAGATTTTCATTTTTTGACCCCCCCCCCCATTTTGGACGGTTAGTTTTTGCATTGTTAGACTTTTGGGGACCCACTGATTATGTATACAAAATTTGGTTGAGTTAGGTAAATGGCCAAGATTTTCATTTTTTGACCCCCCCCCCCATTTTGGACGGTTAGTTTTTGCATTGTTAGACTTTTGGGGACCCACTGATTATGTATACAAAATTTGGTTGAGTTAGGTAAATGGCCAAGATTTTCATTTTTTGACCCCCCCCCCATTTTGGACGGTTAGTTTTTGCATTGTTAGACTTTTGGGGACCCACTGATTATGTATACAAAATTTGGTTGAGTTAGGTAAATGGCCAAGATTTTCATTTTTTGACCCCCCCCCCATTTTGGACGGTTAGTTTTTGCATTGTTAGACTTTTGGGGACCCACTGATTATGTATACAAAATTTGGTTGAGTTAGGTAAATGGCCAAGATTTTCATTTTTTGACCCCCCCCCCATTTTGGACGGTTAGTTTTTGCATTGTTAGACTTTTGGGTACCCACTGATTATGTATACAAAATTTGGTTGAGTTAGGTAAATGGCCAAGATTTTCATTTTTTGACCCCCCCCCCATTTTGGACGGTTAGTTTTTGCATTGTTAGACTTTTGGGGACCCACTGATTATGTATACAAAATTTGGTTGAGTTAGGTAAATGGCCAAGATTTTCATTTTTTGACCCCCCCCCCATTTTGGACGGTTAGTTTTTGCATTGTTAGACTTTTGGGTACCCACTGATTATGTATACAAAATTTGGTTGAGTTAGGTAAATGGCCAAGATTTTCATTTTTTGACCCCCCCCCCCATTTTGGACGGTTAGTTTTTGCATTGTTAGACTTTTGGGGACCCACTGATTATGTATACAAAATTTGGTTGAGTTAGGTAAATGGCCAAGATTTTCATTTTTTGACCCCCCCCCCCATTTTGGACGGTTAGTTTTTGCATTGTTAGACTTTTGGGTACCCACTGATTATGTATACAAAATTTGGTTGAGTTAGGTAAATGGCCAAGATTTTCATTTTTTGACCCCCCCCCCATTTTGGACGGTTAGTTTTTGCATTGTTAGACTTTTGGGGACCCACTGATTATGTATACAAAATTTGGTTGAGTTAGGTAAATGGCCAAGATTTTCATTTTTTGACCCCCCCCCCATTTTGGACGGTTAGTTTTTGCATTGTTAGACTTTTGGGGACCCACTGATTATGTATACAAAATTTGGTTGAGTTAGGTAAAT
This sequence comes from Forficula auricularia, assembly GCA_024734495.1. Lineage (NCBI taxonomy): Eukaryota > Metazoa > Arthropoda > Insecta > Dermaptera > Forficulidae > Forficula > Forficula auricularia. Next base: position 82,572 of record JALMQS010000337.1, read on the forward strand.
GGCCAAGATTTTCATTTTTTGACCCCCCCCCCCATTTTGGACGGTTAGTTTTTGCATTGTTAGACTTTTGGGGACCCACTGATTATGTATACAAAATTTGGTTGAGTTAGGTAAATGGCCAAGATTTTCATTTTTTGACCCCCCCCCCCATTTTGGACGGTTAGTTTTTGCATTGTTAGACTTTTGGGGACCCACTGATTATGTATACAAAATTTGGTTGAGTTAGGTAAATGGCCAAGATTTTCATTTTTTGACCCCCCCCCCATTTTGGACGGTTAGTTTTTGCATTGTTAGACTTTTGGGGACCCACTGATTATGTATACAAAATTTGGTTGAGTTAGGTAAATGGCCAAGATTTTCATTTTTTGACCCCCCCCCCCATTTTGGACGGTTAGTTTTTGCATTGTTAGACTTTTGGGGACCCACTGATTATGTATACAAAATTTGGTTGAGTTAGGTAAATGGCCAAGATTTTCATTTTTTGACCCCCCCCCCATTTTGGACGGTTAGTTTTTGCATTGTTAGACTTTTGGGGACCCACTGATTATGTATACAAAATTTGGTTGAGTTAGGTAAATGGCCAAGATTTTCATTTTTTGACCCCCCCCCCATTTTGGACGGTTAGTTTTTGCATTGTTAGACTTTTGGGGACCCACTGATTATGTATACAAAATTTGGTTGAGTTAGGTAAATGGCCAAGATTTTCATTTTTTGACCCCCCCCCCATTTTGGACGGTTAGTTTTTGCATTGTTAGACTTTTGGGGACCCACTGATTATGTATACAAAATTTGGTTGAGTTTGGTAAATGGCCAAGATTTTCATTTTTTGATCCCCTCCCCCCATTTTGGACGGTTAGTTTTTGCATTTTTATACTCCTAGGGGCTCGCTGATTATGTATACAAAATTTGGTTGAGTTTGGTAAATGGCCAAGATTTTCATTTTTTGATCCCCCCCCTCCCATTTTGGACGGTTAGTTTTTGCATTGATAGACTTCTGGAGACCCACTGATTATGTATACAAAATTTGGTTGAGTTTTCTAAAACGACCTAGATTTTTAATTTTTAACCCTCCTCCACCCCCCTTGATTTTGGGTCGATATGCACCAAAATCTAATCAGTTCTTAATCTCAATAGACCAAAACTACGTGTGAAATTTGGTTTGGATATTCACACTAGTTTTTGAGCTAGCTCGTCCACAAACATTTGGTAAAGCACAGACTAACTAACAGACATTTTGACAAAACAATTATTATCTCGAAAAATATAAATTTTTCGATGTTCACTTATTAGAGCTTTTTTGTAGAATGAAATACCATGGTTTCACTCAATTTTTTTGATCGAAATAGTTTCAGCCATTTTTGAGATATTTCGAAAAAAAGAAGGAAAAAAAACACTTTTTTCATGCACGATTACAATACTTGACCATACCCTATAAATAAAAGGTATTTAAGATTGTTTTATGAAAATTGGTTGTTAACTTATTATTGGATGAATATTATGAATTTTGTTGCCTCAATGGTTTCACTATTTTATCAACGATTAATGTTTTAACTAATTGAGTACTTGAAAAAGTCCTGAAAAAGGACGAAACGTTGTACGAAAATTGATATTTAACATTAATAAAAAAAAAAAAAATTGTCCAAAAACCCGTGAATATTTTATTTATTATTAAACTGGATATAAACCAACTAAAATTATAAATTCTGGTGTTTTTTGAGCCTCTTGAAAATCTTGAAAACAGATGTAATGTCTTCGTTAGGAAAAAGGAAATAAAATTTCTTTATATTCTAACAAATTAATTTTCATGAAAAACTTATGAGACGTTTCGGCGGATATTCTCACACCATCATCAGTCTACAAGGAAAACATAATCTTAATTACAGTAAATTACTAATTACATGTCATTCTCAAGATAAAATAAGAAAAGAACTAACAGCAAGTAAACAGTTCTTTTCTTCTTTTATCTTGAGAATGACATGTAATTAGTAATTTACTGTAATTAAGATTATGTTTTCCTTGTAGACTGATGATGGTGTGAGAATATCCGCCGAAACGTCTCATAAGTTTTTCATGAAAATAAATTTGTTAGAATATAAAGAAATTTTATTTCCTTTTTCCTAACGAAGACATTACATCTGTTTTTCAAGAGCCTCAAAAAACACCACAATTTATAAGTTTTAAAACATTATAGTACCATATCTAAGTAAATTTATTAAATAGATAATTTTATCTAAACCAACTATTATTTTTTTTAATACTAGATAATTAATATAAGAGTAAATAAATATTATATTTAATATTGATTTACTATGAGTTAAGGAATCGGATTAGCCGAGAGCTTAAAGACACTAGCCTTCTAAGCAGGAGTCCCTGCATTGATATTTGACCGACTATAATCTGATTCCTAGTCACCAACCACAATCTCTACTAATTACTAGATAATTATCTCTATAATAGAGTCCAAAATCTCTACGTGTGTTATACTTGATTTCAAGATTTGGCGGTTATTCTTAAAAGTATCCTCTCAATAGTAATTTTATTTATAAAACTTTTCACAGGGAGAGTAGTTTCCTGTTGTTTTCTACTGTATTTGGAGAGGCGTTTTAAATCCTTATCATATTTCCTTACTAATTATTCGATCCCTAGACAACACGATCTTGCCAATAGTGACTCCTCTATATTCTAAGCATAAAAAAATAAAATAATTATATAGGTACTTATTATATAATAATTTTTAAGCTTAAAAAACAAGATGAGAAATGTCTATTTATATTATTTCTATATATCTTTGATGAATAATATGATTTTTTTCGTAAAACCCATAGGACGATAAGCATAGTGAATCGGCTCCAGAAGTATATCTGGATCATGCGCGGATCCAGGGGGGCGATGGGGGCGACCGCCCCTAAATCATTGGTGATCAACATTTTTTATATGTTAATTTAATTTTTTTTTTTTTAATAACATAAAATTTTAAAATTGAAGAAAAGTTCTATGTGTGTGTGTGTGTGTGGGGGCGGCGGTGTGACCCCCCCCCCCCGCTTGGACAATTCGATCGCGACACACTTCCGAGATCAAAAGTAGATCTTATATACCCCCTTATATAGCCCCCCCCCCCCAAAAAAAAAAAAACAGAGGTCTGGATCCGCGCCTGATCTGGATCATCATTTGAAGGTATGTTGATACTAATAAGATAAGTTGATCCTGCAAGTTTCAGATCTTTATCTACTTTGATTTTTGAATAAAATGAAAAAAAAAATGAAAATCAGAAAATAATTTTTTTCTCAAAAACGGTTTGACCGATTTGAATGAAATTTGGTCACATCATAGAGCTAGTACCTGGAGCCACCGAGCGATGCACGGTAACCAAACGCCCCCTGGACCTCTCCCCCCGCCACCCAAGCCCTCCCCAGGATACCCCACCTCTGCACTCCCCACATTCATTCCCACCCCGCACCCAGTTTTTGCATTTCTAGCTTTTTAGTGGTCCACAGATTATGTGTATATAGGTATATAAATAAATTCCGTATAATTATTTTTTTTAATTAAATAACAATCGAGTTTTCTAATCGATTAAATAAATAATAAATATAATTTTATTGAAGCAATTTTTTACATGAAATAATGTACACATTGTATTTGAGGCTTCGATTTCGGAGATTACTTCCCTACCATCGACTGTACTTGATCTTCTAGATTGCGATAATATTTTTAGTCCGTGTTTTTTAATAAGAAGAATTTTAATCAATTAAATTGGCAAATTTTTATATACAACAATATTTGGTATAAAGTATTAGTGGGTTTTAAAATTAAAAAACCAATTAAAAATAAAAGATAATTGAAAAAAATGTAAACAAACTTTTTTATTGAGATTTTCATCTATCAATAATTACTTTAATTAAGAAAAGATCAATTAAGATTAAATTTGTCGAGGTCCAGACCTAGCCAGATCGCTTTCTCATCTTCAAAACTTGTTAATAGAATTTGTTTCATCAAAATCGGTAGAGCCGTTTTCAAAATAGAACTAAGATACAAATATATATATAAATAAATATATATACAAACAAATATTTAAACAATTTTTGCCCGTTTAATAAGAGTAGATATAAAGGGTATAATCGGGAAAAATAACAACCCATAATCTTCATAATAACCGTTTGAAACAGGCGATTTTTTTCGAAATTATTTTTTCTCTCTATGATAACATTTTAGTACAATTTTGAAACTAATTTTTTTTAATATCTTTTTCGATGTAGAATAATCTCTCAAGTCCACAAATTGATCGAAATGATACGCCATATTGAAAATAATAAAAAACTGATTTTTTTTGTTGTACTAAAAACCGATATATTTCTATGTTTTTACCCTTGAAACAACAGAAACGAAACTTATTCGATTACTTTATAAGTGGAGATAACATAAAATATTCAAAACAATAATATGGAAACAATTTTTTTTATTAAATTACTTTAATATTCAAAAATTAATTATAAACTATATTGAAATGATCGTTTCTGTTGTTTCAAGGGTAAAAACATTGAAATAAATCGGTTTTTACATCAAAAAATCAGTTTGTGGATTTGAAAGATTATTCTACATCGAAGGAGATATTAAGGAAGAATTAGTTTTAAAATTGTACGAGAACGTTATCCTAAAGAAAAAAATAATTTCTTAAGAATCGCCTGTTTCAAAAGGTTATTATCTACTCTTATTAAACGAGCAAAAATTGTATATTTGTATATATATTTAATTATTTGTTTATATATTTGTATCTTGGTTCTATTTTGAAAACGGCTTTACCGATTTTGATGAAATTCACGGGTTAGGGGTTTTTGGGGTGACAATTCGATCGTCACAATTATAAAACGTTTATTAATATTTCTATCGTTTAGGGACAACAAAATATGTTAAAATCCACAATCACAATACATCTTCAAGGCCTCTTGAGAATAAAGGATTTACCCGACCCATTGTCTGCCTGAGCACAAAAGGAAAAGGGAAACCTTTTTTTAAACCCTAAGAATGGGATTTGTCTACCTGATAATAATTAATTTGATTACGAAAAAACCCATCAAAAACAATTTTCTCGAAGATGAGACCGTGACAGATCGAATTGTCACCCCAAAAACCCCCTAACTCGTGAATTTCCTCAAAATCGGTAGAGTCGTTTTCAAAATAGAACCAAGATACAATCAAATATATATACAAACAAATAAATATACAATTTTTGCTCGTTTAATAAGAGTAGATATAATTATTTTTCCCCAAGAGCAAAAATCTTATTAAGATTTTGATCGAATGATTATTTCGGAAAGGGTAACATTTTTCATGGGGTCGAAAAAAAATAATAATTATCATAGGACCACTATCAAACCGGTTTTAAAATTTGTAGAATTAATAGAAGTTTAAAATAAAAAATTATCAAAAAATCGAAGAGTATATTCAAAAACAAGATTAAAATTTTCATACTAAAAAATCGCATATACTAAAAACACTTTAAATAATTTTTTGTATTTTTTCTAAAAAGTATGTAAAACAAACAAAAAATTCAATAAAAAAATTTTGAATTGGACCATTTTTGAAGAAGTTACTAAGAGCGAAAAACCGAAATTCGATATCTTTTAAGCCGGTGATTAAAAAACTTTCAAAATTTAACAGGTAGAGTTTTTTGACGAGTATTAAAAAATGTCAAAAAATGAAGATAGATTCTCGAAAACTATATTGGCAGTATATAGTTACTATATAGTTTGAAACATTGTGCTACTAGGGTAATCAAAAATTAAAAATTTTCAAAACGTCCGATTTGGCGTGGAATGGCCCATATATACGATATACTAGGTGTGGCGGTTAATAATGTCCTTTTTTGGCATGAGGAAAACACAAATTTTTTCAGCACTGGCAAAAGTGGTTTATTCAAAGTATGCACCATCGGATTCTACACATTTTGACCAAAGATCCGGCAAATTGTGTATCCCCTCCCAGTAGAATTTCTCCCCTTCGAGGCGAGCCAAGATTCGAGCCATTTTCCCACTTCTTCGTAATTAGCGAAGTACTGGTCAGCCAATCCGTGTGCCATTGTCCTAAAGAGGTGGTAATCCGATGGAGCGAGGTCTGGAGAGTAGGGCGGGTGGGGTAGGGCCTCCCATTCGAGCACTTTGGTGGTTTCTTTCGTCGATTTGGCGGTGTGCGACGAAGCGTTGTCGTGGAGCAAAATGACACCTATAAAACCAAAAAAATATTTAGATGAGTTTGGTGGAAAAATACCGAAATGCCATCTGTTAGAAAAAAAGGACATTATTAACCGCCAAACCTAGTATTGTATGTGCCTACTATTTGTAAATAGAAAAAAAATCATTTTTAAGCGATTTGCTTCCTGAACTTGTCTAATCCAAATTAAATTACCATCAGTGACCTAATAAACTAAAGAAGAACAATATAATAAATAAATATAATTAATAGATAGATTTGGCGATTTTCTATTTAATACTAGTGTCAAACAACGATTCTCGCCAGAGGGGGATAATAATAAGATAACAAGCCTTCGTTTTGTCGGAATGTATAAAGAAGAAGCTTACTCGATGGGTTGGGTCAAGGTCACGTGGAATGGATTTGCTGGAATTTACATATTATTATGTTTTTGAATTTATATACAACATTTGATAGGTATTGAAATTCCAATCAAACTTGTTTCATGTTCTGATTCTATACAGGGTGATTCACGGTCCATGGCACGTTAGACGTTTATGAAAAATTAGCACCTTACATTTTCTTACCTGTTCTATTCTAAAATATTTTTAGCATTGCGACGTTTCGGCTTCCATCGAAAAGTCGTAGCAACTTTGTTTTTTTAAATGGAACACCCCGTATATTAACACGTTTTTAGAATCGCCCTTTTATTAAAATACTTTTTTGTTAATATTATCCTATACCTATCTCTATCGGTTTTCGAGATAAAAAATAATTTGTGTTAAATATGGTCTAAAACATGGCCCTAATTAAACTTAAATAAATTAGTGCTCTCCATTCATGAAAAGTTGGAAGTATTTATTCCAAAAAATTGAATCCATATTATACAGGGCGTGCTAAGATTACTATTATTTCTGGTATTCAAAAAAGGGGTCAAAAGTTCGTTTTTTCAAATGAGACCCCCCCCCCGTATATTACTCAATAAATTGAAAGAGGAAGGAACCTAAAACATCAAGTTTTCTTAATAAAGCCGCTTTTTCGTGAAAAATTACATTTTAATGAATTTAATTTTAACTAACCATAACAATATCAAGCTTATGACAGTTTCTTGACTATTTATAAGTAACTTATAAACAGTTTATTGACGGCGTTCAAAAAAATCTCCCAAAATGATCGCAAATATTGATTATTCAAACGAAGTTATTATAGTACAAAATAAATATTTTCATTTTTTTGAACATCGTCATAAACTGTTTGTGAGTTACTTATAAATAGTCAAGTATTGTATTAGTGGCCAAAATTTGCATTTTATGTTCATAAAGAAAGGACAAAAATTTGATTGTCATATTTCAATATCTTAAGGTGCCGCATTAGCATTAATATTGTTAAAAATTTTTAAATTTTGAAAAATGTTTTTAATATTTTCTTCTGCTATTCATGTATTTGTACAAAATTTAGTTGTAAGACAAGAAAAACGATATATAGTGCAGTCAAATTGTTCTCAAATGGGCCCTTATGGGGAAAGTTCTGATTTTTTGCATATATATGTTTTTTGGGGCGCTGAATCCAAATCTGAGGTCTCTTATCAAGATTTCGTGACGCAACATTGTAGAAAATGCAAAAAAAGGTGAAAATTTCCATTTTTTGGCGGGTTTTCGCTTATAACTCGAAAACTATCAACTATATTCGTAAATAACAAGATATGATCCGAATCCTCTGAAGTGACATGGAAAATGCTGGATATTTATAAATCTATCTTGTATCAAAAAAGTGGTACAAGTAAACGTTCAAGTCAATAAAATTTTCTAGAGAATGAGATAGGAATCATGTTTCTAGGATGAGTGGTTTTCATTTTATGAATTGCAAAAATTTGCACTTTTTCAAAATATCGCGCTCGGATTACCATTTATCCAATTACGGTGAAACTTTGTACGAAATGTAATCTAGTTTAAAAATGTATAGAGTTGTCTTTGTCGACAATGTGCTCCTTCATGGTTTAAATGGGAAAATATCGAAAAAAGTGCGAGTTTTTGGGTGATCCGGGTGGGCAGCCAAGGTCCAAAACTTAGATTTCGCGCTTGAGCCCAAACGATTAGTCAGAGAAAAAAAACCTAAAAAATAAAATTTGTAGCAAATCTTATGACCTTTCATTTTGAATAGGAAAGTTATTTACGAAAAGTTGATAGTTTTCGTGTTATAAGCGAAAAACCGTCAAACATTGAAATTTTCACCATTTTTTGGATTTTCTACAATGTTGCGTCACGAAGTTTTGATGGGAGACCTCAGATTTGGATTAAGCGCCCCAAAAAACATATATATGCAAAAAATCAGAACTACCCCAAAACTTTCCTGATAAAAACACAATTTGACTGGACTAATATAAAATTATTTATTTATAAAAATTTTGCTGGCTTAGTGTGTACTGGATATATTAATTTTTTATTGTTAAGGATAAATAAATTGAATTTGCTTCTTTCCAGTAATTTATTTTGTTATTCAAATGGTTAATCCAAATATTTCGAGAGCGCTCTCGGCATCTCTTCCTCAGTGGAAACTGTGGGACCACACAATAGGCAAGTCAGTGAGTTATTATAATTACAGGTGTCAAAAAAGTACTCACCCACTCCCCCACCAATGTGCCGACCCCATCAGTTTGTACAGAACATTGATAATAAGCTCGATCACACAACACACACATACATATATATACAAATTCAAGATGAGATAACATACGAATATATACAATTATTTACATCTCTTTATAATGAAGTCCAATGAAATTTAAAAAATCGAAAAATAATCAGTACCCGAGCTGGTTTAAATTTAACATGAACTAATTACTGTTAATGACCAGTCAAGGGAAGGTCAACGACCACAAAATTGTCTACGTTTTCTGGCACGCGCAATTAATTAATAAAAAAGCATAAATGTTTATTTATTTGTCATTTCTATTAAAATTTTGTATTCCCTCATTAAAAAGCCCGTGTCTACCTTGTAATTTACTGTGTTTTTTTAGGCTTTGTTGGATGAAACACGATTCCTTGAAAAAACATTGGTGGGGGAATGGGTGAGTACTTTTTTGACACCTGTAATTATAATAACTCACTGACTTGCCTATTGTGTGGTCCCACAGTTTCCACTGAGGAAGAGATGCTGAGAGCGCTCTCGAAATATTTGGATTAACCATTTGAATAACAAAATAAATTACTGGAAAGAAGCAAATTCAATTTATTTATCCTTAACAATAAAAAATTATGTATATTACAAAATAACAACTTATTGGAAAATTATTCCAAATAATAATAAAAAATTGTACTTTTATCAAATTGTATTGTTCTTAAATTGAAAGTTTCTTTTTGCCGAGAGGAGCAGAATTTTTATAAATTTAAGGAGACAATAAAGAGTCTAGAAATAATTAAAAATTATTTTATTTAAAAAACAGAAGACTCTCTCATTTTATTTTTTAACCTAAAATAAAAACAATTCTGTTACCATCGACAGTGAAATCTTTTATTCAACTAATAATAAAGAGTGTGTTTTTCATCACTCTCTCAAAAATTTTTATGCCTTATTTAAATCCATTAAGTGGTATTACAATAACAATTTATTGTTTTTACATACAAACGAAAAAAAAAAATTAAAATAAGAACCTAGCCAAATCTGTTAATTTATGAAACTTTATCGTTCTTGCGGCACCTCAAGACATGCTCTAATGACTTATATATTTTGTTTTTGTCTTTTCTACTACTAGACGCAACTTTTTCACGCTATTACAAATAAAATTAACTGGTGTGTTCATCACACGACTTTCACATTTTCATTTATTTGAAGTCATCGCGACACTACTAATTTACACCCTTTCCTTTATTTCGTTTTTTTTTATTTTCTCAAAAACAGCTTTAACGATTTTTTTAAAAATTAGTGTATTTATCAAGTGTCATGAGTTAATAGTTGTGTCAAATTTTTAATCCGATTGAATTAAAGGAAGGGGTTGTAAATTAGGAGTGTCGTAAAATAAATATTTTAATCGTTCATATCTCGTCTTCGGAAAGTCGCAGAGCCTTGAAATTTGAAACTTAAGCTATCTAGAGGCTACAAGAAGTATAACAAGATTTTGGCTAAAATAGAAAAACCGGAAGTTGATGTTTGTGTACGTAAGAATTTACCCGGCCTGCGTTTCGCAACCGTAAGTCTCAGAGATACGAAATTCGAAACTTAATCTTGATATAGGCTAGAAGGAGTACATCAAGCTTTTGGTTGAAATCGGAAGACCGGAAGTGGACATTTACATGAAATTTTTTTTTTTTTTTTGATTTTCTGCAAAACGGCTGCAAGGATTTTTTTTGTCAAGACACTTGATAAATACACTAATTTTTAAAAAAAATTTTGGAGCTGTTTTTGAAAAAATAAAAAAAAACGCAAAATTTTTCATGTAAATGTCCACTTCCGGTCTTCCGATTTCAACGAAAAGCTTGCTGTACTCCTTCTAGCCTATATCGAGCTTAAGTTTTGAATTTCGTAGCTCTGAGACTTATGGTTGCGAAACGCAGGGGGGTACATACATATGCACTGACCAATGGATTTTGGACCACTTTTTGCCCTCTGGGGACCACAATTTCCGATTTTATGTCCTAAATCCGGTTTCCAACTATTAAGGGCAACGATTCCTTCCACCTAGAAGTTACAAAACGAAATCAAATTTTTTCATCTCTGAGGATACAAGCTCTCAAAGAGACAGGACTCAGACTGGCCATCTCAATAATCTCCCATTATATTCTATAGAAAATAAATGTGAAAGTAAAAATCATAATTTATATTTTTCGATACACCCTAATCTACATATATAATATAAAAGTACCTGCCCACAGAGCGATGCTCGGTAACATTTTGCTTCAGTTAATAGTTATATATTAATCCCCGAAACCCCCTCTCGCCCCCCGGACCCCCACAACTTCACCCCACCTCCTGCACTCACACCCCGAAAACCCCGTTCCTCCCCCGGAACCCCTACCACTGCAACCCACCTCCTGCACACCCACATCTACCCCCACCCCCGCCCACGCACCCAGTTTTTGCATTTCTAGCCTTCAGTGGCCCACAGATTATGTGTATATAGGTATATAAATAAATACGGTATAATTATTATTTTTAATTAAATAACAATTTTTGAGTTCATCAATTAAATTGTCAAATTAGTATTTGTGGGATTTAAAACTCTATTTTTAATCAATTAAATTAATTTTATTGAACCAATTATTTTACATGAATTAATGTATACATTGTATTTGAGCTTCGACTTCGGAGATTACTTCTCCACCATCGAATGTCCTTGATTATCTTTTTAGTCCTTGATTTTAATAAGATGAAAAAACTAATTAAATAAAAAACCTCTTTTCCGATTTAATATTCATTCTCCCCCAATCAATTGAATTGCCCAACATTCAATATATAATAATAATTATAATGATCTTATTGTGGGATATAAAATTAAACAACCAATTATTTATCAAAAGGAAATTGAATAAAAATGTAAATAAACACTTTTATCGAGACAACCACCTGTGAATAATTATTTCAATGAACAAAAACCCATCAAAAACAACTTAGCCGAAGATGAGACCGTGACAGATCGAATGTCCAACACAAAACCCTCCTAACCCGTGAATTTCATTCAAATCGTTAGAGCCGTTTTCGAGAACCCGATCGGATATATATATATATATATATATATATGCAATTTTTATTCATTTAATATAATAAGATTGAGGTTTTTTCTGTACATTGCTCAAAATCCCCACAAACTTTGGACTTAAGACATTTCAACCAAAGAAATGAAACAAAACACCTTCAACAAAATCTCTCTGTACCCAAATTCTGTTTATAATAATGAATCACTAGATATTTAAATTCTGGGTGTAATTTAGCTTTAAAGTAAATAAGCCAAATGATTTCATGATTCTTCATTTCTTCATCTAAGGTCCTTTCAATATTCTCTGTGATGAAATTGAATCAATTATTTCCATCCTTAAATTTTATTTAACCGAAATTTGCGATTCATGGTCATAATAGACAAATAAATTCGTGACTTTAAAAAACGAAAATTTTCCCATGCTCTCTCAAATTCTTGTGAATATATTAGAATTTTTTGATTTTATTAATCAAATGGAGGAAAAAAGTAAAAACTTTTTCAAAACTCGGTACGCTGGTGGTTTAGACAGGCAACAAGTGATTTGTTTTGTTTTATATTTTTGTATGAATTTTATTTAAGTACAATTGAATATTCTTTGTCTCTATAACGAGTATCGTTTTGGTACTAGCGCAAAAGGTCATTTCTAGAATAATAGAATTAAGAAAATTGTCTTAAATAGGTCTGGGCTTGTATTTGTCATCCTTGCAATGCTTAAAGGAAGAGAGTTCCGCCCTATTTTTGATTTTAACTCGATTCCTTCATGTCTTCAGCAATGGTTACCAATAATAACCGAAACATTTAAAATCCTATGTAGAATTGTTATTCCTCAAGTATTAGATGGGAATCAATCACTATTTTTGAATTAAAGTCATCATGAACTACAAATTGCAAGTGATATCTGATTAATAATAAAGGAATAAACATATTGATATTTTCAAATGAATTTGGATAAAGTTTAGCAACGATCCGTTTTTGACTCCGTAGGGACGTGACTACTGTGCCTAAATGCGTAAATCCGTCCCTGCTTTTATACCCACCACTGCACTACTACATCTACCCCCACATCTACCCCCACCCACGCCCACGCACCCAGTTTTTGCATTTCTGCCTTCAGTGGTCCATAGATTATGTGTATATAGGTATATAAATAAATACGGTATAAGTATTTTTTTTTAATTAAATAACAATTTTTGAGGTTCAGCAATTAAATTGTCAAATTAATATTTGTGAGATTTAAAGTTCGATTTTTAATCAATAATTTGCCCAATTTTTAATATATAATAATAATTGTAATAATCTTAATAATAAACTAAGATACAGTAGGTTTCACAAAAAAGAAATAAAACAAAATTGAGTTTTGAGTTCGATATATTTCGGGGTTAGCCCATCATCAGGAGTCTAAGAAAACTGATTACATATTGGAAAAATAGTTTTACAAGTAAGAATTTAAAATAAAATTTTTTTATAAAAATGTATATGGTGGGGGGAATGTAGGGGAAGAGGGGGGGGGTAGTTGTTGTTCTAAGGATTAATATTTTCTATTGAGATTTGAGCTGGGTGAAAGGGATCTATCTATACCTGATATTATAATAGCGAATGGACAGGTACTCCTGAGAAGGTACAACTTAAAAGGTATATAAGAGGGTGCAATTACCCTAATATAATGTGCAAACAATGAAAGGAATGTTTATTTAATTTATTATAACATATAATCAATAATTGTATTTTTATACACTTCCAATTGATTATTTAAAATATTTGAATTATTAGAGAGGGCTATTTTTATCTCGGTGGATTCCAGGAGGTCCAATTTAAGGCCTTTTCTTTCGAAATGAATGGGGATAGGGTTATTATTAGAGGGTGAATGGTTAGATTCATGTAAGTGAATTGCGAAGGCTGAGGTCGAATCTAAATTAATGTTATCGGATTTGTTGAGGTGGTTAAGGGCTCTTACATGCTCGGAGTAACGTATTTTGAAAGCGCGACCTGTCTGCCCAATATAAAAAGCGTCGCAATCTTGACAAGTTAATTTATACACTCCTGATTTGTCTAATTTATCTATTTTGTCTATTTTATTGTTAATTAATTGAGAGCCTAAATTGTTGTTGTTGTATAAAGCAGGAGTGATTCCATATGATCTAAGGGTATAAGCTAATGGAGATGTCAGATGATTAGAAATGAAGGGTATTCTTCTATATATTTTTTCGGTTCCAGATTCTAATGAGTGTAAGTGTGAGATAGTGAATTTACGTTTGATTTTATTATAAATTTTGTTGATAGTCGAAATGTTATATCCATTATTCAGGGCTATATTCTGAATGATGTTAAGCTCTTGATTGAAATTTATAGTATTCATAGGTATACTGAGGAGTCTATGAATCATTGAATAGAATGCTGCAAATTTTGTATTAATGGGGTGATTAGATGAGAAGGGAATGACTGTGTCCGTGAAAGTGGGTTTTCTATATATTTCATAGTGTAATTTTTGATGTGAAATAGTTATTTGAAGGTCCAAGAAAGCGAGAGTATTATTTGTACCTATTTCAGAAGTAAATTGTATATTTTCATGGAGAGTATTAAGATATTGTTGGAATAGATTAATTTGTCTTTTAGTGCCAGACCATATGACAAAAATATCGTCTACGTATCTACGCCAGAACACAATATCTTTGAAATAGTGGTTGGTTGGGCTAAGAATGGTTTGTTCTAAATGAGACATATAAATTTCTGAAAGCAAGGGGCTAAGGGGACTACCCATGGCTAATCCTTTTTGTGGTTTATAGTAGTTATTATTAAAGAGAAAATAATTTTGGTTTAGGCATAGGTCTAGTAATTGGCGAATATGATTATTTCGAGATGGGTCTGTAATATTTAAGTTAATAAGTTCATCTAATATTATTTTTAAGTCCGAAAGCGGGATCGAGGGGAAAAGATTTTTAACGTCGAACGAAATGAGTTTGTAGGAATTTTGAATATTTATATGTTCTAAAGCCTGTGTCCCTAGTCATTGACACTGAAATTGCCGTAAGAGATCAACCAACCCCAATCAAAACAGAAATAGCTATAACAATTCATAAACTAACTAAAAGGGAATCTCAAACCCCTAAAGTTAATCACCAAGAGAAAACAATAATCCAGGACATCAAAACC
Source organism: Forficula auricularia (assembly GCA_024734495.1). Classification (NCBI taxonomy): domain Eukaryota; kingdom Metazoa; phylum Arthropoda; class Insecta; order Dermaptera; family Forficulidae; genus Forficula; species Forficula auricularia. The sequence goes on from JALMQS010000337.1 coordinate 97,597, forward strand.
AAAATTAATTCCAACAACCTCATACTAACCAAAGCACAGGCCATCACCATCTTGAAGAGAGAAGAATACATCCAAAAAGTCGAAGAATTTATTTCTACAAGTGGTGCTCAACTTTTACCTTCCGATCCGACTCCAAAATTTCAGAAACAAATAATTAATACATTAAATAAATCCTCCAACTACCTCCCTAAAAATCAAAACTTGTATTCCCTCAGAATAATGAATCCACATGCACCTATCCTTTATGGTCTTCCCAAACTACATAAAATTGACCACCCCATTAGACCAGTAGTATCTTATATCAATGCCCCCGCATACAAATTATGTAAATATCTTAATAATATCTTGCAAGATATATTTACTTCTAAATTCTCTATTAAAAATTCCCTAGAACTTACACAGGCTTTAGAACATATAAATATTCAAAATTCCTACAAACTCATTTCGTTCGACGTTAAAAATCTTTTCCCCTCGATCCCGCTTTCGGACTTAAAAATAATATTAGATGAACTTATTAACTTAAATATTACAGACCCATCTCGAAATAATCATATTCGCCAATTACTAGACCTATGCCTAAACCAAAATTATTTTCTCTTTAATAATAAATACTATAAACCACAAAAAGGATTAGCCATGGGTAGTCCCCTTAGCCCCTTGCTTTCAGAAATTTATATGTCTCATTTAGAACAAACCATTCTTAGCCCAACCAACCACTATTTCAAAGATATTGTGTTCTGGCGTAGATACGTAGACGATATTTTTGTCATATGGTCTGGCACTAAAAGACAAATTAATCTATTCCAACAATATCTTAATACTCTCCATGAAAATATACAATTTACTTCTGAAATAGGTACAAATAATACTCTCGCTTTCTTGACCTTCAAATAACTATTTCACATCAAAAATTACACTATGAAATATATAGAAAACCCACTTTCACGGACACAGTCATTCCCTTCTCATCTAATCACCCCATTAATACAAAATTTGCAGCATTCTATTCAATGATTCATAGACTCCTCAGTATACCTATGAATACTATAAATTTCAATCAAGAGCTTAACATCATTCAGAATATAGCCCTGAATAATGGATATAACATTTCGACTATCAACAAAATTTATAATAAAATCAAACGTAAATTCACTATCTCACACTTACACTCATTAGAATCTGGAACCGAAAAAATATATAGAAGAATACCCTTCATTTCTAATCATCTGACATCTCCATTAGCTTATACCCTTAGATCATATGGAATCACTCCTGCTTTATACAACAACAACAATTTAGGCTCTCAATTAATTAACAATAAAATAGACAAAATAGATAAATTAGACAAATCAGGAGTGTATAAATTAACTTGTCAAGATTGCGACGCTTTTTATATTGGGCAGACAGGTCGCGCTTTCAAAATACGTTACTCCGAGCATGTAAGAGCCCTTAACCACCTCAACAAATCCGATAACATTAATTTAGATTCGACCTCAGCCTTCGCAATTCACTTACATGAATCTAACCATTCACCCTCTAATAATAACCCTATCCCCATTCATTTCGAAAGAAAAGGCCTTAAATTGGACCTCCTGGAATCCACCGAGATAAAAATAGCCCTCTCTAATAATTCAAATATTTTAAATAATCAATTGGAAGTGTATAAAAATACAATTATTGATTATATGTTATAATAAATTAAATAAACATTCCTTTCATTGTTTGCACATTATATTAGGGTAATTGCACCCTCTTATATACCTTTTAAGTTGTACCTTCTCAGGTACCTGTCCATTCGCTATTATAATATCAGGTATAGATAGATCCCTTTCACCCAGCTCAAATCTCAATAGAAAATATTAATCCTTAGAACAACAACTACCCCCTACCCCTCTTCCCCTACATTCCCCCCACCATATACATTTTTAAAAAAAATTTTAAAAATTCTTACTTGTAAAACTATTTTTCCAATATGTAATCAGTTTTCTTAGACTCCTGATGATGGGCTAACCCCCGAAATATATCGAACTCAAAACTCAATTTTGTTTTATTTCTTTTTTGTGAAACCTACCTCGTATCTTAGTTTTATTATTATAAAAAAAAATTACATCTAAATATGAGGTAAAATAATTACAGTTGTAAAATAAATAAATTACTAATTTTAAGACTCCATTTTCAAAATTGAAATTATTAAAAAAAATAATAATTTTCTTTAAAATGATTTCCAAATAAATAGTCTTCCAGAACTTAAGTGACTTAATTTTTAAATTATTTTTAAATTGAAACTGTTTAGTGAATTAATAAAATAAATAATAACAATTAAATAAAATTGTCTTTTATTAGTTTGTGACTAAAAAACCTTTCAATTTAAAAAATAATAAATAAATAGGTAAAAATAAAAAAATTATTATCTAATTATTATTAATCTTTATGTGAATGTGAATTTTTTGAATTTTTTCAATTTCTGATGGTCATTGTGGTAAAATAAAGATAAAGAAAAATAATGTATTTTAGACGAATGTGTGATGTAACTATTTGAAACCCTGAAGAAGTCGGAAAAGTCGACGAAACGTTGGTGGAAAAATAAAAAAATCTCACACAAAAACTTGACCTTAATCCCTATTTAAAAAAACTCTAAAAAATAATTGAAGTTGTAAAAAATAAAAAAAAAAAAAAATTACTAACCCTTTCAAAATTTAATAATTTTCCTTAAAATGATTTCCAAATAAATAAATAAATAGGTAAAATGTGGTTCCTAAACATGGGAAGAATTTCCATTACCATAAGCATTTTGATTATATTGGAAAGTCGTCCCTTGTTAGGGTCCACATTTTTTTTATTTAATAAATTAGAAGTTTTTTTTACAATATTGATACAAGAAGAAGTTGCACCAAAAAGGTACAACCTCTGTAGACCGTGGTGGACTCTTGAACTCGTTTGGTGAAAATAAGATGAGATTTAGGAATAAGATTGGAGTCGATATAAATTTTGATTAAAGATAATTTTCATTATCGAATGAAAAAAATAACTAATCGAAAACAGTTGTTTATAAATTTAAATAAAAAAAATGCAAATAATATAAAAAAATTTAATATTGATAAATATAAGATGACAGACACACCTGAAATCGGAGGTCATCATCTTAAATCAAGTGTCATTTTATGCGTTGTTAACTTGTCAGATTGACGTTAGTGATCAGGCGATCGACAACTTGACCACTTCTTAAATAGATTTTGAAACTCTTGAAAACTAATAACGCACACATACACACACACACACACCACTCAACACACTCGCTCTTCAATTATTTAACTCAAAATGTACAAACATATAGGTACATATTTATATGCTTTTTTTAATTATGTTAATTTGATTTTTCATAATCTGTTTTCCTTTTCAAAACACTGATGAAGGAAAGATGGCCTTCCAAAAATTTATAAATTAGGAAAGAGAGAAATTCAGCCAGTAAAGGACGACTCTGTTGAATAAAAACTCGCAGTTTCGGCTTTAATTAGATAATGACATCTTCAGTTCTAATGAGTTTCTGAAGACGATCACCATTTTTAACCAACTTCAAAAAAGGAGGAGGTTCTATATTCGACTGATTTTTTTTTTTTTTTTTGTCTATGTTACCTCATATCTCTGCCAATTGTGAACTGATTTTGAAAAAAAAATTTGCATCGGGTTCAGTCTAGCTTCCGATTGGTTCCGTTTTTTTCATTGGTATTAGACCTTTTTTGTTAGGTTTGTTCAGGCCTAACTTCTTTGTTTATGAGCCGATTTCGATGATTCTTTTTTATTGGAAAATTGGTATCTTAGGGATGGTGTCATATTAATTTGGTCAAGTTCTGATAATATGATCACTATTAATAACATCACTAAAAAGAGAAAATAAAAATAATTTTTAAGAAAAAATAAAACCGACTTCAAAAAATGATATGCAACAAATAAAATCCACTAAAAGGTATAAAATAATTATTATCTTATTTAGTTACAACTAAACGAAGAAATATTAACATGAAATTACTTTTTGAAGTCGGTACCAAACAAACTATACCTATAAGCGAGCGTACCCGCCAAACGTACCGTACTAAGTTTAGTAAGATCCGTCAAGTGCGATTCATAAAAGGTATATGTTTGGCACCGACTTCAAAAAGTAATTTCATGTTAATATTTCGTAGTTTAGTTGTAACTAAATAAGATAATAATTATTTTATACCTTTTAGTGTATTTTATTTGTTGCATTTAATTTTTTGAAGTCGGTTTTATTTTTTTCTTAAAAATTATTTTTTTGTATATAAGGTGTCGGAGCATGATGATATTCCTTTTCAAAAGTTTAATATTTATTTTCTTATTCTGGAGCAAGACTAGATGATTCAGCTTTGTCCAGTTAACTCAATTTCTTGGCATGTTTTCGCCCTTTTTCTGTTTTAAAGATACTTATTTCTATGACGTTTGTTCTAAAGAAATAAGGACTATAATCCTGACTCTTTATCAAGTAAGGTGAGCTCAAAAGTCACCGTAAAAATGGCGGATTGCCCGAACTGTATAATAGTTATAGTATCAATTCCAGTAGGCAATAAATATCGTACAATTTTATAT